>CAUYSK010064519.1:0-32281 GCA_963575035.1 Avahi laniger | reverse complement strand
ATTTCTTTCTATTTTTGGTAGAGATGAGGTCTCGCTCTTGCTCAGGCTGGTCTCGAACTCCCGAGCTCAGAACGATCCGCCCACCTCGGCCTCCCAGAGAGCTAGGATTACAGGCGTGAGCCACCGCGCCCGGCCTAATTTCTTAGTTTTGATATTATACTATAGGTATGTAAGATCTAACCATTAGGGAAAATTAGGTGAAGGGTTCACAGGACCTCTCTGTATTATCTTTGCAAGTTAAGGAGAATCTATAATCATTTCTAAATAAAAAGACAAACAAACAAATAGAAAATAGTATGCTGAAAACTACTTCCAGGTAACATAACACAACACGGTTAAGTATGGTCATTATCTTAAGGTTTATCTTAATGTGTCTTTCAGATCACTTCAGTATAAACGACGATTATATTTATGTCCTATTTTCTGAAAATCACTGAGTCATGAGAAGTTAGAATATATACAGACATTTGTGGATTTAATCTGGATGGGTTCAGCTTCCCAAGAGTAACCCTCCAAATTCACAATATGTATATGCAGGTTAACATACCAAATCCAGCAATCTGAAGTCCAAAATGCTTTAATATCTGAAACTTTTTGAGTGCCAACATGATGCTCAAAGGAAATACCTGTTGGAGCATTTTGGATTTCAGATTTTCTGATTTGGGATGCTCAACAGGTAAGAACATTCCAAAATTGTAAAAAATCTGAAATACTTCTGCTCCCAAGCATTTCAGATAAGGGATACTCAACCTGTAAGCATGAATTTGAATGAAATACTTTTTTGGCATATATTTAGGGATGATTAATGCACTAGTGAGTAAGCCAAGCTCACAGCTCAGCATCTAAATTTCAATGTTGTTCCCTATTGGTCATCAAGTATTAATGTTATGGGACAGATCATATATATTGTGATATTTAAAATGTTGGTAAACTGAGCAAGTCAAAGGTTTCGGTTATGTTTAAAAAATCAGAGTTACTGAATAAAATTACTTCTTCACATTCATACACAAATAATTTTTAAAAACAGGGCAAACAGAATATAAAATACATTTATTCTGTAAGCACTTAATCAATCACATATGTTTATAACTTAACTGTACTTAAACCATCCCTTTGTAAACTTTCCTAGACTATAGATTTTCAGTAACTATTAATCTTTCTATGATCTAACTAGAGTATCTCTAGCCTAAGCCTAAGTCTAGTTCATGACTCTGCTAGAATTAAAACATGTTTTACATGCACAATACACTTCATAGTTTAAAACATTTCTTAAGGCATACTTCAGCCATCTTTCCATTAAATTAATCCCCCATCTAACAGCCATGCTTTCACATCTTTGTATATAAGGGCTGTCTGGAAAGTATCCAGCCATGTAATATGAGTTGTTATATTAATAATGGCTGGATACTTTCCAGAGAGCCCTCATATGTATGTGTGTATCTATGTATACAGTCATATGCCACATAATGTTTTGGTCAATAATAGACCACATATATGATGGTGGTTCCATAAGATTATAATACCATATTTTCACTGTACCTTTCCTATGTTTGATATGTTTATATACACAAATACTCACCATTGCATTAAAATTGCCACAGTATTTGGTACATTAATATGCTGCACAGGTTTGTAGTGCAGGAGCAAAAGGCTATATCATACAGCCTAGATGTTTAGTAGGCTATACTATCTAGGTTTGTGTAAGTATACTCTAGGATGTTCACCCAATGCAAAATTGCCTAACAACATATTTCTCCAAATGTATTATCATTGTTAAGCAACACATGACTGTATATATAAATTTTTCTTTTCCAAATGCAGTCTGATTTTGTCAATTACTAACAATTAAAAAGCAACATCAACGATGTAAACAGAAATGTAAACACACCCTATATCTATAGTTGATGATATAAAAATGTTCATAAGAATACATGAAAAGATACTCAACATCATTTATCATTAAGTAACAGCAAATTAAAATCACAAGAGATACCATTACACATCTATTAGAGTAAAATAATTTTTTAAAAAATACGACAATACCAAGTGCAGACAAGGATACAGAGCAACTGGAACATTCACATGTTGCTGGTGGAAATGAAAATTGTATAGTCACTTAAGAAAACTTGCAGTTTTTTACAAAGATAAACATAAACTTACCATATAACGCAGCAATCGCAACCCTGGGTTTTCATTTCACTTAAGTAAATACCTATGTTCACCCAAAAACTTGTACATGAATGCTTAGAGAAGCTTCAATTTTAATTCTTTGGAAACAACTCAAATGTCCCTCAACTGGAAACAGCTAAACAAAGTGTGATACATCCGTACAATGGAATACTATGCAACAATAAATGAAAACAAACTATTGACATATGCAAGAACATGGCTGAATCACAAATGCATTTCACTAAGTGAAAGTGAGACTAAAAAGGCTACAAGGGGCTGGGCCCGGTGGCTCAGGTCTGTAATTCTAGCACTCTGGGAGGCCAAGGCAGGAGGATCACTTGAACTTAGAAGTTCAAGACCAGCCTGAGTGAGAGCAAGACTCTCTCTCTACTAAAAACAGAAAAAACTAGTCGGGCATGGTGGCTTATGCCTGTAGTCCCAGCTACTTGGGAGGCTGAGGCAGGAGGACCAGGACCACTTGACCCCAGGAGTGTGAGGTTGCAATGAGCTATGATGATACCACTGTAATCTAAGCAGGGTGACAGAGAAAGACTCTGTCTCAGAAAACAAAAAAGATAAACAAAAAAACCCTCTCTTTCTCTCTCTCCACACACGCACACAGAAAATTTTTCCTACCTCACATTAGTTTCATCATTAAATTCTTCAGCCCACTTCTTCCTTGACTGTGCAGTAGTAGAACCATCTAAACGGTAATAGTCAATGTTTCGAAGCCACTTCCCTTCACCTGAAAATTTAACAACAACAACAAAAAAAGCACAAGTGATTTGATAAATTGCTCTGCCTATATTAGTAGATTTTCCTCCTCTCTCACTATTTAAAAGTGGGTTATATATAAATATTCTATTTGTATAGCAAAATATAGTATATACTTTTCTTAATCAAGGAGTAATTATATTATAAATAAATTCACCACAGATTTCATTCAAATAGATATTGATGACTACAACTATTTTTAAAACCTATTTCATCTACATGAGAATTTCTTAAAAGGGTTTTCTTGATTAGAATCCACAAGAATATGATCAAGTTACATTTTGCTCATGAGGCTTGCTTTTAATTAAATTTATAAATGGCCAGGTTTTCCCCCCTTATTAACGACTTGAAAATAATCAGATAAAAAATAGAGACAAAGAATGCTTTTATACATTCACTGAACAAATATTTACTGAATGCTTACTATGTGCCCAAAACTATTCTACAGGTTAGCCACAAATGTCAGCATATGTTACCTTTTCATGAGTATTTTTGTGTGTGTGTAAAGGACTGCAACTTTATAAATTAGTGATCTAATATGTCAATTTTAGACAGCTGAAATTTTAGCCGATACTTGTATTGATATCAAAATACTGACAGATTAAGAGTTTATGATATTTTTATATTGTATCATAATTTCTATCCTAATTCTTTAATTGTAAACACAATACTACTATTTCTCATCTAAGCAAAATTCATATTATAATGCCCTATCCTAGAGACTTAAAGACAGGTTAACAAAACTGAGACTTATGTCTTTTCAGTAAACTCTTTAAATTTAGTTAAAAAGATGCTTTTCCACACATTGATTACTTACCCATGTCTTTACTGATATTGAAAACCTAGAATTTCCTTGCTAAAAATTCAGCAATGTCTAGGAAAGTAATTTTATTTATGATTTGTATTTCTTTCAATTAGAAAAAAGGCATACATATCTAAGGAAAACAGAATTTGAGACAGATGGTTGGATAAAAAGGTAAGAGGAGTCATATTTGCATTAATTGTTCACTCTAACTGGATAATTATTAAGGTAAATATGCTAATCATAAATGAATTGAAAATGATATGACTATTTTAAAAAGCATTTCAACATACTCACCTTTTGTGATAATGCAAATGAACAATCTCTAATAATACTACCTCCATGCATACAACACTTACAACCTGATAGTCAATATAGGTTACTGGTTAAGAATACAGACTTTGGAGTGAGACTCCTTGAGTATAATCTCAGTTTCATCATTTACTGACATTCTCACTATGGCAAATAATTAAACTCCTGTGCCTCAGTTTCTTTATCTACAAAAATGGGGATAATCAGAGTAACTACTGATTGCACAGGGTTGCTGTAAGGATTAAATGAATTAATATTTTTTAAAAACCCACTTACAATAGTCCTTGTCACAAAGTAATTACAAGCTTATTGAGGCCAGGTGTGTGGCTCACACCTGTAATCCTAGCACTTTGGGAGGCCAAGGTAGGAGGACTGCTTAAGGCCTGGAGTTCGAGACCACCCTGAGCAAGATTGAGACTCCATGTCTACAAAAAAAATAGAAAAATCAGCTGGGCGTGGTGGCACATGTCTATAGTCCCAGCTACCTGGGAGGCTGAGGCAGGAGGATGGCTTAAGCCCTGGAGTTTGAGGTTGTTGTGAGCTATGATGATGCCACTGTAATCTAGACTGGGCAACAGAGCAAGACCTGTCTCAAAACAAACAAAAAAACAACACCAAAAGCTTATTGAGCACTTAATATTATGCAAGATTTCATAGTAAATTATACCTATCTCTATAATGCAAATATTATGTGTGTTTGATCCCCCTTAATACCACGTAATGATTTCCTGCAGTACCCCTTGAACCTAGCTCAGTGCTCAATAAACAGTACTAGTGTTAGTAGTAGTAGTAGTAATAGTACTAACTCAGAAGATAGACCAACCTGACTGATAGTTAAAATAAATGTTTGCTGAAGACAATTTATAAAATTAGAAATAAACTAGAGCAAGCATATGAAAAAAATATACAACCTAATTAGTGGTCAGAAAAATGCAAATTAGAACAATGTGAATTGTTTTTACTCACTAAAGATAGAGAAACATGTAATTACAATACTACAGGTGTACATATTAAAAGGGACATTTTTCCATTTATTGATGGTGGCAGAGATAATGAAACACTGCCAGAACAAAGAATCTGAGTAATAAAATACATAATGATAATAGAAAAACATATTCAAGCTAAGGTTATTCTTAACTACAGTCAAATTAAGGAATTACACAAACACACTACACATATATATGTTAAAATATGCCAATAAGGGATGCTAGCAACAAAAAATGAGAGGATGAGCAAGATAAAAGGTCCTAGTATATATCTAGCACTGAAATGTAAGGGGCACATAAGAAAATGCATAATTAGTGCATTATTCTCTATGTAAACAAAACAAGGGAAGATCCAGATAAGGGTAATTTATTTCCTTGCCAGTTCAACAGGTATTTACTATGGACCTGTTACATGCATTTCGAGCTTAGTGCTAGACAGAGATGCAAAACGGATAACTAATAGTGAATCTGTGCTCAATGACAGATTTTTAACGAGAATTCCCATACACCATGAGGCACTCTGGGAAGCCTTGTTATCTGATCTTTCACACCCCATCTCCCCATTCCCACAGCCCCTGGCAAACACCATTCTATTTACGTCTCTACGAATTTCACTATTCTAGGAACCTCATGTAATACGAATCATATGATATTTGTCCTTTGGTGACTGGTTTATTTCACTCAGCATAACAGATTCGTCCATGTTGCACCATGTATCAAAGTTTCCTTCCTTTTATCCATTCATCTGTCAATGGATACTTGCGTTGCTTCCACCTTTTGGCCATTGTGAATAATGCTGCTATAAACATGGGTGCACAAATACCTCTTCGAAACCCTGCTTGTGAAGTGAAAGAAGCCAGTCACAAAAGACTACATATTATGTTTCCATTTATATGAACAGTACAGAATAAGTCAATCTGTTAGAGACATAAAGTAGATTAGTCGTTGCTTATGAGTGAGGGAGTTGAGTAGGGCAGAGGGAAATAATAAAGGGTTCAGGGTTTTATATGGTGGTGATTAAAATGTTCAAAAACTGACTGTGGAGATGATTGCACATATCTGTGAATATACTAAAACCTTTGAATTTTATACTTTACATGGGTGAATTGTACAGGATGTGAATTATACTTGATTAAAGCTGTTTAAAAAGGCAAAAATTTTAATTTATTCTACAATTGCAACAACAAAGACTATTTTATTAGGGATCTTTGTTAACTAAGTAGATTTTTGCTGCTCTTATCACCAAAAAAATCTATGTGAGATAATAGATATATTAATCCACTTCACTACAGTAAACATTTTACTATCTATATATATCCTATAATATCATATTGTAAATCTCAAACATATACAATAAAAATCTGTTAAAATGTTTGTATGATATGTTTAAGTGAGTATTTTTAAAAACAAAATATATAAGTGTTTGTAGCTCACCTTTATAAATAAGAGGTTTATCTTTATCTTCTGTCTTCTCCCTACTAGCCAATTCAAGAAAATCTTCAATCAAGTCCAGAGATATGAGGGACTGGCTAAAAACAAGGCTAAAAAAACAGATTAGTGTTCGTGGATTAGAAGATTCACCAAGTAAAGATATCACTTCTTCCTAAATTGACGTACAAATTTAACACAACTGTAATCAAAATCCCAGCAGGATTTTTTGTGTAGAAATAAGACGATTGTAAAATTTACATGAGAATGCCAAATATAGAGTAGCCAAGATAATTCTGAAAAAGAAAAACAAAGTTGGAGGCCTAACTCTACATGATTTCAATACCGACAAAGGTAATCAAGACAGTGTAGTAATGGTGAAGGGACAGGCACAGATCAATGAAACAGAATAGGGTCCAGATATAGAGCCACACTATATGATTAATTGATTTTTGACAATAGGGCACAGGTAATTCAATGGAAAAAGGACAATCTTTTCAACAATGGTCTAAGCAAAACTGGATATCCATACGCAAAAAAAAAAATGAGCTTTGACCTAAAGCTCATACTTTATACAAAAATTAACTCAAAATGGGGCCTAAATCTAAATGTAAAATGTAAAAACTACAGAATGCTGAGAAGAACACAGAAGAAAATCTTCGTAACTTGGATTAAGCAAACAACTTTTTACACACGACACAAAGTATGACTGGTTAAAAAAAAGTTGATAAATTAGATAAACTTCATCTGTTTAAAGAATATAAAAAAAGTTTTTCCTATTAAAAATATTTTAGTAATTTAAAATTATATGCATTCTACAACACTTTGTCATTCCATTTCAATTATGTCGAAAATTCCTGATTCTTGATCCTAGCAGTTGTCTAAGTCCTTTTTAGCCATGAAAAAACTATTTGTTCACATGAAGTCTTATGTGGAGTTAAAATAAAATAAATAATAAAATCAAGCTGCTTTAGGCACTATGGGAAAAAAAGGAAAAATATCTGTTCCCTCACCTTCTGCTCTAAGGTCACCAACTTGCAGGGGCTCTGAGAAAGTTTGCAAACCACTACTCTAATGTAACCGCTACTTAGTGAGAAGTAAATGGACATAATTACCCACTGGAAATGAAAAAAACGAAAGAGAATGTAGGAGGTCTCCTTCTCTCCCTTATATATGCAAGCAAAAGTAGTTCAGTATACGAGAAACTATATACCTATGACAAGCATGCTTTCTTTAAGTTTTGTTTTGATTCTGAAAGCTATACTATAGGAGAGGAAGGTAGTTATGACTCCATAATATCTTCAACACATACTGTTAGATGTCTTCAGATTTAGTAGAACTAAAAAGAACTGAAACTATGAAATAGCTATTGGACTGAAACACATATGCATCTTCTATTGTATGGTTTTCTAAGTTCTGCACTGTTGGAGTCTACCATCTCCCAGTTGCCTACTTCTGGAAAGCTGATAAAGAAATGAACTGACTCCTGGTGCTTAGCTTAAAGCAAGGCCTATGCCTTGATCCTTTAGTAGTTTATCTTATCCAGAATCAAAAAAAAAAAATTTTTTTTTTTTTGAGGCAGAGTCTCACTCTTTTGCCCGGGCTAGAGTGCCGTGGTGTCAGCCTAGCTCACAGCAACCTCAAACTCCTGGGCTCAAGCAATTCTTCTGTCCCAGCCTCCCGAGTAGCTGGGACTACAGGCATGCGCCACCATGCCCGGCTAATTTTTTCTATATATGTTTTCAGTTGTCCAGCTAATTTCTTTCTATTTTTTGTAGAGACAGGGTCTCACTCTTGCTCAGGCTGGTCTCGAACTCCTGAGCTCAAATGATCCACCTGCCTCGGCCTCCCAGAGTGCTAGGATTACAGGCATGAGCCACTGCGCCCAGCCTGAATTGATTCTTTATGAGCTATAAGTTAAGTTCTTGACAGTTCCTATAAGTAGGAAACTTAACTTCTTAGAAATACTAATTATTTAATTAGAATTAACCTAGAATTTTGAGTTACTATGCTATAAAGAGGTTGATCTGAATCAGTTAGCGATTAAGGCTGTTTCTGGAAACCACTGAACTTAGACAAGTCTCACTGTGAAAAAGGTAAAGAGTTGTTAGGATTAAATGTCTATATACTAATGGTTATCTGTGCTAACCTTTTCTAGTTGTAGACGACATGAAGAACTATTGTCCTGATTGATAATTTTAATACCTGCATAAACCATTTTGGTTTTATCTGTTTTATTAATGATTCACATGGGAATATAAAAGAAATACTTATCAAATTCACACATAACAAGAAGCTAGGAATAAAGATTCAATCAAAATTTAATAGTTACATGACAGAAAACAAGTAAGTCAGAAGGGCTGAGCTGAAATCAGTGTGTACTAGAGTTGGCTATAACTACTCTGAAGTAGGACAGTTGATTGTTAGCATCTCCTCCCACCTCTGATCTAATGCTGGTAGCTTGAAATTGGCTATGGTGGGAATATTTATACCATGGGAATAGCAAATGCTACAAATCAGGGCATTTCTTTTTTGTTTGCTTGTCTTTTCTTCTTCTTCTTTTTCTTCTTCTTCTTCTTCTTCTTCTTATTATTATTATTATTATTATTATTTTGGGGAGAGGGAGAGCCAGTTGTTAAACATTTAATAGCACATCATTGGCTAAAATCACTAAAATTTGATTATCTCTTGCTCTCTGAAATATCAAGTTTTCATTTGGGTTCAAAAGATCCACTGTACAAATAGAGAATGGGGGGATCTGATTTGATAGCAATTCTTCTAAAATCGAAGAGTCTTAGTTGACCAAGTTCAATATGAACCAATAGTGCTATTTAGATATCGACAAAACACCTCTATATTGGACTGCACGAATGGAAGTACAGGGTCCAGAATATAACTCTGTGTCAATAAGAACTCAGTTGAAGTGTTCTGTTTCTGAGACTGTGAGATGAGGCTAACAAACTGAAGTATATTCATAACCATGTGGTCAGGACTGAAATTATGGCATACAAAGAACAGATCAAGGAAATGAGAGGAAAAGGCTAAAAGTCACAAGAGAGATAAACACCACTGTCTAAAGAGAAGTCAATTTAAGTAGTAGTTGTGATGTCTCAAAACTTCTCTAAAATGCATCAAGAAAATAAGATGGATAAATAGAGGGATAGAGAGTTAAACAGACAGATGTATGATAAAGAAAGTACAGTAAAATGTTAATTATAGAATCTAAGTGATGGGTATATTGGTAGTCACTATAAAATTCTTTTCACTTTTTGGTATGTTTACAAATTTCCACAATAAAATGTTAGACAAATAAAGAATAGCACTAATCACAATTCTAGAAATACAGTTTCATAATGTTAACATTGATAATATCTATGAGTTCAGCTTATAACTAAAAATAAGAGTAAAAAAATTAGTAGTAAGTAGATACATTGTACTGTAGACAAAAGGGGAGACAGCCATAGGGGTAAGGCCTAAGCTAAAGATAAGGACACATATCCTAGCAATTTGAAGTATTCAACTGTAGGGGGCCTTCTGAGATGGCAAATATTCTATCAAAGGAGAGGCTAGGAGGACATCTGTTATGAACATGGTAGAAGAAATTCCTGCCCTGGGTAGGAAATTAAAAGACAACTAAAATCCTTCTCCCATTTTAAAATTCTCATATATAAGCCAAGTAAAAATTAATTTTAAATCACAGAAGTTGACAGCAAAAAAAAAAAAAAAGCATGCCTACAACAATAATCTCATCTGACCTTTCAGGAACTCTGAACTCTAATATTCACTTCCTACTTGATATTTCTCAGGATACTTAATAGGCCTCTCAAACTTAACACAGCCAGAGCAGAACTCTTTATTTCTTCTCATAAACTTAGTTCTCCCTAATCTTCTACATCATAGTAAATAATACCATATAATCCACCAGCCATTGAAGCTGGAAGCCTAGGAGACATTCTTGGACTACTCTCTCCTCCTTACTGCCCTGTATTTAATCTATCTAACCCTATTGCTTCTACCCCAAAGCATACCCTTTGTCTCCACCACTACCACTCTAGTAGTATTAATAGTACGCCAACATCATCCCTTACCTGAACCACTTGTTTCTGTGTAAATACAGTGGCAATATACAACCAAAATAACTTTTAATGAGCACTTACTAGGTGCCAGGTATAGCGGTTAATAAAAAAGCATAAAACAGTCTGTGTCTTCAAACAGCTTACTATCCAATGGAAAGACATATAAACAGGTACGTTAAAATGCGTTAAGAGTAGAGTAGAGGTATATTAAAAAATGGTATTGGAATATAACGGGGGTTTTGCCTCTTTCCAGGAGGTTAAAGAAATCAAGTTTGATTTTTTTTTTTTTTTTTGAGACAGAGTCTCACTCTTTTGCCCGGGCTAGAGTGAGTGCCATGGCGTCAGCCTCACTCACAGCAACCTCAAACTCCTGGGCTCAAGCGATCCTCCTGCCTCAGCCTCCCAAGTAGCTGGGACTACAGGCATGCGCCACCATGCCTGTCTGATTTTTTCTATATATATTTTTAGTTGTCCAGATAATTTCTTTCTATTTTTAGTAAAGACGGGAGTCTCACTCTTGCTCAGGCTGGTCTCAAACTCCTGACCTTGAGTGATCCACCCGCCTCAGCGTCCCAGAGTGCTAGGATTACAGGTGTGAGCCACCACGCCTGGCCGGACTTTCTTATTTTTAAGTGCCTCATCTTAACGATGGGAAAAGTATTACTGCCTCCCAGGCTTCTTTTAAGACTTGAAAAAGATGATGTCATCTAATGCTTCTTAAACTTGAACCCTGCATATGAATCCCTGAGGATTTTGTTAAAATGCAGATTCTGATTCAGTAGATGTGGAGTGGAGTCTGCATCTCTCACGAGGTCATTGGATGTAAGCGAGCGCAGTGGAGCTGTATCTCGCCGCAGGCACACCTGGCCTCGCCAGGGTTAGCTCCCCCACCACGGGGATTGCACTTCACCAAGAAAGAGCCTGTAGAAGCTTCATGGGACACTGGCAATGCATGAGAAGTGATCAAGAGGATTGTTGTTCTCCTTTTTAGCCATTAAAAAAGAGAGATCAGCACAGAAATGTGACATTTCCCCCTATTTTTAAAAGATAGTTCCCCAATTCATTTCAGTAATAGCTCATTTTCAACTCCCAAAATATGGCTTTTCAGAATGAGCAGAACGGCCCCCAAACTGACCGTAGTTAGAACCATACCATTCCTCGTGGTCGACAGTTGACAGTAGGGTAAACTTTTTTCTCCCAAGCTACCACATAAACTTCAGCAGTGCAGTCTAGACTTTGCTATCCATGAAAACAGAAGCAAAACAAGAGACCAGTGTTATTCATGAGATACTTAAACAAAAGATTCTTTAAACATCAAATAGGTTTCCCGTGAAAAAGTAGACAGGTGCATTACTACTTACGCCAGGTGTTTTGATCTCACAGCTTTCAGTCAACATTTCATTACTTTCCTTGGAACATGTGGTTTCCCTGGCTGTGAACTCAATAGAATATTTCTGTCCAGCCACCACCTGAAAAATTAATTAGCACAAAGTAAGTGTTTAAAAAATATTTATATAATAAATCACACCTCTTTGAGGACTTTTAAGGGAGAATCTTGAAATTTTAATTATATACTGATCAACCCGGAGAGTTACACATGAAAAAGTACAAATATTTGACAACAAAATTTCGTATGCATATTTAAAATATTTGGCTGTTGGTTGGTCACATTTCCTTTTCTAAATGGGAAAGAAAACTGGGCTATGATTTTTATTTTTATTTTTTTCTGAGTTTTATTGTTCAAAAGCTGCAAAATTCATTAGTAATTCAAGGGCTCAAGTTGTAATAGAATCTAAGAGGAGTAGGAAGAAAAACTTAAAACTTTTCTTCCTTCATGTCCTGCCAAATCTTGAATCAGTGAAATACTAAGTTAGTACCACTATAGAAATCATGTGGGTTAAATTATGCAGTTAGAAAAATTATTTGGATTTTCTATCGCTTCTCTTACTTTTTTTAATATTAAGAAATGATTTTAATCTCTAGCAATAGTTTTAATCACTATACAATACTGTCTTTCATTAAGCATTTTATGGCCCAATTATTTAGTATTTAATTACGGGTTTAAGAGTGTGTGTGTGTGTGTGTGTGTGTGTGTGTGTATGTGTGTGTGTATTTGCAATATGATCAAGAATGCATGAAATCTGTATCTGCTGACCTAGAGGGACAGCCATTATTGAAAAAAGAAAGTTCCAGGGTGATAATGTAATCCCATTTTTGTGAAAGCAAATTACAACCACCTTCCCTACCTCCTTCTGCTTTTGAAAGCATGGAAGGAAGATGGATGGGGAGAGAAAATTCATAGGAAGAACTAAACTCCTCCTCACCTTTTCTGTCACTGTTTTGTGGGCTAAGTACGGCTAAATTTTTGAAAATCAGTTTTGCTGAAAAGTACAGACTTTTTTATAACATACTTGAGAACATAATGCATATTCAATTTTATGGTCCCTTTTTACATTGAATGTTTTAACACAGGTCATTTTCCACATCAAGAACTTCCTCACAAAGATACTTTTAAATTGCTGCTTAACATGCCATTGTAAGGACATGCCAGGCATTATCTAATCATATTAGGTCATTATTGATCCCACATTATTGATCATTTTGACAGTTCACCATCTTTTGCTCTTAAAAATAAAACTGCAGTGGTATCATTTTATATAAAGATACCTGTTTTACATTCCTAGAAATTCAATTACTGAGCCCAAAGTATGAACTTTTTGGTGAGAATTTTCTCACCGGATTTTGAAGATTATGTTGGCTTGCTGTAACAATTTGATTCTATTTTGATTATTTTTCTTTAGCTTGTATTTAGGAAAGCCAGTTTTGAGTCTCTAGGATAGGAATCTGTCCATGAATACATCAATCATAGACTGTTGGAGTTGGTATAAATTCGGGCTCTTCTAATCCAGCTATTACAGATGGGGGCACAGAGGCTCAGAAAGTTTGAATGACGACCCAGAATCACCCAGTACGGAGTGGTGGATACTGTGGTTGAACTGAGTCTCCTGACTCCCAGACGAGGGCACTCCTTGTTGTCTATTGACAGGGCATGAAAGAAGAGATGAATCCCCAGAGGGTACATTTGTGAGAGAAAAGGGTGTCCCAGGCAGAGGGAATGATGAGAGAAGCGACGTGGAGATAAGAGAGTGTGGAGCCTGGGCAATGGATGAACTGATGTGGCTGGGCCCAAGGCATTAAGTGATACTACAGTGAGAAATGAGTCTAGAAAGGCATAGAATAAGTCTGGCTGTTCCTAGCCTTGAATTTTTTAATTATATACTAGTCACTAGTATTTATATAGCATTTTAGAGTCTGGAAAGTGATTTGACACACATTACCTTATTTGATCCTCACCTCAGTCCTTTACAGATAGAAAACAGGGAGAATGTCTTAAGAGATTTGTCCAAGGTCACACATCAAGCGTGCAGCAAGGTTGGGACTTGGAATTCAAATCTGCCAAATCCTGTTACCAAGTGTACTGTTTCTCAATCCAGATCCAAGATCAGTGGCAAAATTAGTAAGCAATTTGCACATGGACTGTAGTGTCACTATTTTTGTAGCATCATTTACAGACCTGTGCTTTTGCTCTTTTCACCGTGTCAATCTTGAAATAGAAAGTTTCGTTATTCTCTTCATTAAGCTTTGTGATAGAATGAGTCAGTGCCTCCTTCAGCTCTGGGCTGTCAACAGGTATATCTGTGGGGCAGCCACGACACATCTTGGTAGATGGCTGTACAAAATCTTCCCCTAAAAGAACCAGATTTTAAGTTAGCATGTACACTGAAGGAACAGCCTTGCCTAGCACCTCTCCTGCACAAGACTCAGCATCCACATTTGTAGAGGAGCACGCAGTAGCTCAGGCTTACTAGTGAGTGAGTCAAGGTTGTCTGTCTGATCTTCACTTCCTGCCTCTCTTTATTCCTCCTCAAAGCCCAGTGTATTTAGGGAAACATATTCAGTCAGAACATGTGACTCAATATGCTACACCTTTCCTGCATTTTTGCATTTTTGATAGAACTTTGAAAAGCAATGCTTAATTTAAAGGAATGACTCTCACATGGGAAATTTTTAAGTCCTGTGGCTCTGGTGAACAGGTAGCTTCAGTAATGTTTCTCCTTGTGGAATGTATACAACTATTTTCCAAGTATGAGAAAAGCCAACTCTTGTTATAAGAAATAGTATAATAACTTGACCATAAACTCACACTATCGTCATTACCCCCATTAAACCATGCAGAAAAAAAACTTTAAAGAGTTTTATTCTGAGTGGTTAAAAATGAAGTACAGGTCTCTCCAACTTAAAACACTCAACTTAAGGACAACTTGTACACAAGGAAGACCAGCTGGCAATGTACCCAAAGGCCAACTTTGCCCAGGGAACATAAATTTTCCCTTCTGTCACCATAACTCATTCTGGCCACTTGCAGAACAGCACAGCTAGGCAGGGAAGGGGTACAATGTTTTCATCAAGGTCCATAGGCTACACAGATTTTCTGGTATTTCATGGGAATGAAAGCATAATTTATAGGAAAAGACCCAGCCAATTGTCTGGAACCACTATTTCACTATTGGGTGCCAGCGTGTGTTGTCCCTCACCTGGATAAATGTCACACTCCTGTGAGTAGGAAGCAATTCTTTCCTCAATATCCATGTATGCGTCATCTGTACATTCACCGATATCCTGGTTTTTAGAAAGCATATAAGTGCCTATATTAAAAACATGTTTTAGAATCTTTGAGCAACTAGTAAAATTGAAAAATAGGATGTCTACTTTCCAAAACATGGCATGCAATAAAAATGAAACAAAACATAGTCTTACTGCAAAAAAGAAAATAAGATACAGTTAGGCAATAGTATCCATAACAATAACAAACACATGAACACAGAAAACATGAAATAAGATGACAAGAATATGTAGTATAGAAATAAGAACCATATAGGTGTAAATGGGTAACATTTTCTTTTAAAAAGGCAAAGACTTTCAAATTAAGTTAAAACAAAATCAGTTTATTATAATTTCAAGAATCATAATAAAAAATAAGGCTTAAAAATAAGGGATAACCAAAGCTATATGAGATAAATATAAATAAAAAAGGAACTATGTATTAGTAATATTGGACAAATTAAAATCCAAAGTAACAAGAAACCTCATAAAAATAGTAAAAAAGATAATTTTATTTTTTAAACATATGGACTAGAAGGCATGGAATAAAAATATATAAAGCAGAAAATATTACATATATGAATAGAAATCGATGGAAATATCCATAGTGGGAAAATTACTATATGAACCAGCAATTAATTGGACTCCTAGGTATATGCTCAGAAGAATTGAAAACAGATATTTTTGAAACAGATACTTATATTAATATAATACATGAATGTTCATAGCAGCACTATTCATAATAGTCAAAAGGTGGAAACAACCAAAGTAGGTGCATGTATAAACAAAATGTGGTATATATATACAATGAAATATTATTCAGCCTTAAAAAGAAATGAAATTCTGTTCTCATAGGCATCCCATGTAAAACTTAAAAAAAAGAAATGAAATTCTGAAACAGTCTGCAATATGGATAAACCTTGAAAACATTACACTAAATGAAATAAGCCAGACACAAAAGTACAAATATTATATTGTTTCACTTATATGAAATATCTAAAATAGGCAAATTCATAAAGACAGAAACTAGATTAGCATTTATGTGGAGCTGGGAGGAAGAAGAATGGGGATTTATTGCATAGTGGGTACAAAATTTCTATTTGGGGTGACGAAAACTTTTAGAAATAGTTTTATACATATGGCACAAAATTGTACAAAAGTCAAGATTCTTGATATATAGGCCGTTTGCTAAAATGCATCTACTTACAGTCTATCAGCAACATATACCCTTAATAGAAGTTAGTATTTTTTTAAAACAATTAATTTCATAGATAAAAATATTTTTAGGTTTTAGTTTCTCAATCAACAGTGCAGTAAACATGCATTTATTTAACCATTGTATTTTCATAAATTTGTTAGAAATTTATGGGTTGAATTTATAAATTGTCTTCTTCAACCTTTGTCCCTTTCTCTTTGGGATATATTTTAATGAATTGGAAAACAGCATTTATGTATTAAAGAAATCAGTGCTTTGTCATGTTTTCTCAATTTTTTCCTTTCAGTTTTCATTATGGTATTTTTGACTTACAAATAGCTTTTTTTTATAGGTGACCAAATCTACCAATATTTTCCTTTCGAATTCTTTTGTATTTGCTCAGAAGTCACTTTATTTTCTTTTTCTTAATTTGTCTATGGTCAATATTTTAAAATATAGCTTTTAAACCTATCTGGAATTAATTTTGATATATCTTGTGATATATCTAAATATATTTTTTTAAGAGAATAGCCAGATATTTTAGCATTCTTCCCTTCTATATAAATTTGTGACAAACTTTATCCCATAATAATTTCTTAAAAAAATTTGTTCTTTATTTTTGTACCAACCCTACCATATTTTAACAGCTGTAGCTGCATATTAAGTTTAAATATGTGATTTATTATTCTAACATTTGTATCTTCAAAACCAACCTTAGAATAAATTTGTATGAAAAACTTACATTATCAGATTGATTGGTGTTACATTACACTTTTACATTAATATGAGGAGAATTGGTATATGTACTATATTTAGTCTTTTTAGTCAAAAATTTGGTATGCCTCTCTAGTGTGTATAGTATGTATAAAGGTTATGTATACTATTTGCTGTGGGTTTCACATAGACATTCTTTGCCATGTTAAGGAAGCATCCTTATATTCCAAATGCACTTGACAGAGTTTTTTGTTTCTTTTAAATAAGGAATGGGCGTTGAATTTAGCAAATACTTTAGAATATATGAGGGCTGTCCGGAAAGTATCCAGCCGTTGTTAATATAACGAGAACAGTTACATGGCTAGATACTTCAGACAGCCCTCGTATATTAAAATATCATATCATGTTTTCTCAATCTAATCTGTTTGTTGTTTTGACAACTTTTCTGATAGTAATCTTTAGATTCCTAGACTCAACTCTATTTGTGTGTTAATTATTCTTTAAGTATGCATTTGTATTCTATTCCTAGTTTAAGAATTCTACATCTATACTTGTAAGTGAAATTAGCCTAAATTTATGCATAATATTCTCTTATATTTTTATACTTCTCTGTATGCTTTACTATGTTGCTTTTTTTATGCATTTGATTTTTTTTACTCCAAGAAGGATCATTTGGATGTTTTTATTAACACTGCTGCTTTCTCTTTTCTAGTTTATCAGTTTTGCTTTTATCTCTTTTGTTTCCTCTTCTCTCCTTGCTTTCCTTCTTTATTATTCTTTTTTTACCCCCAAATTTCTTGAGACCTAGATATGAGGTTTTGTTGTTTGTTTGTTTGCCTCTGTTTTTAGATTATGAAATCATGTAAAACCATGAATTAACTCTGAATGTTCTGGCAATATTATATGGAACTCTCATTTCTGTTGTTTTGTTTTTTATTTTTTTCTCCTTCAAGAAAAAACCTAACTTTTTCAGGAATTGCTGAATTCTTTTCTATAGTGGCTGCACCATTTTACATTACCCCTAGCAATGTATGAAAGTTCCAGTTCCCCCACATACTCTCCAATACTTGTTAGTTGGCAGACAAAAGGGGCTCTTTATATATTCTACATATTAAACCCTTAACAGAAACATGATTTGCAAATACTTTCTCTCATTCTGTGGATTGTCTTTTCACTTTCTTGATAGCATCCTTTTTACCTTTTCTCCAGTTATGAAATAAACATATGCTCAATTAGAAAATTTGGAAAGTATTAAAAAGTTCCAAAAAGTATAAAGAATCAGAAAAAGCATCCATAATTCCAACTGAAAGTTAAATATAGTCTATATTTTAGCATATTTGTTTTCCATCACTTTTTATATTTATATTTACTTTATATATTTGAATGAATCTTTATGTATAGTTTTGTATCCTGTTTTTTTGTTGTTGTTTTTTACTTAGCATATTGTAACTATTTTACTATGTTACTAAAAGCTCTATAAAAATTTCTGATAGCTGCATCATATTCTACTGTATGGATATATTATAATTTATTTAACCATTTCCTAATGTTGCATAAATAATTTATTTACAATGTTTTCCTATTAAAAAAACAACAATGAAATGAACATCATGTGGTCTGGACTCCTCATATAATAGAATTAGAAGCAGAATTACTAGATTAAAGGACTTGCAGCAATTCCTTGGTTAAAGCAACATCTTCTGCTCAAATGCAAATGTCCCTAGGCAGGTGTCCTGTCTTAGCCATTTTACATTCACTAGCCACTGCCACCTCGATATGCAGCATTTTAGCATAATTTTGGTTCCAATAACAAGATAGCATCCGGGGAAGCGCCACTAAGGGATAGAGACTCAGGTTGTGTTTATTAAAGATAAAAGTAGGGGAGGGAAGGTGAGAAAACAAGCAGAGTAAAGTCTGAAGTGAGGAATTGTCCAGGGTAGACCAAGGGAACGCTGCATGGCACTGAGCGCATGGGGAAGAAAAGGAGACAGGAAAATGTGAGGATACAATAAACATAAACTTGACAATTTCACCGTTTTGTCCCTAGTCCCTGGTTATACTCTGTAAATACTTACTGCTAGATATGCAGATTCTTTGACTAGGAAGGGGAGGCAGCTTTACCAGTGACGTGAGCATTAGGTTTCCCAAGTGAATGTGAATGTGATTACTAAATGTCACCTAAAATTTAAATGACAGTCTAAAACACAGCTTGATAGTTCCTATGCCTGCAAAAATTGTAAATAAAATGCTAAGAACTCTATAATTAATGTTTTGCCTACTTACACCATCCAAAAGGGCCTTGCATTCTGGAGTTAAGAACTGAAAATTCTCCTTGGAACAATTAGTTTGCACAATTGAGTAGGTAACTCGAAAGTTCCATCCAGCCACCACCTGCAATGATTTGGGATTGACTATTTAAAGGGCAGTTTAAACATTCTTCACGGTGATACATAAATGTTACGAGGAGTTTAGAACACTGCAGGGCATATAAGTGCCCAGGAAATATACACTATTTATTATTACTAAGCAAAAATATTACTGAATAAACACTGTACACCTTGAGACTCTCACACAACACACACACACACACACACACACACAAACACACCCCTGCATCCATGTGAAAATAAAAAGCAATATATAGATGAAGTTACTGTATTTCCTGAAGACCTAATAATGTTTCCTCTGACAGGCTGCAGAGAGAAAACATTTTGCTGAATTTCAGAATAATGCTTTTCTAGATGGATAAAGAAAACTCTGGAGAGAAGTGGCCTTTGCTGGTGGGTTCTCAGGCTCCCAGATAACCAGGTGGTACGATTTCTCCTGCTTTATTCTGGGTCGGTCCTACCCCAATTGCTGTATATGGACATAATTGAGTAAAACATGCATCTTGCATAAAAGCAAGTTGTAAAGTCTATTAAATGCAGGGAATGTTACTGACCAAAGCGAATCACTCATAATGTGAGGCTGAATTACAAGGGATCCTGTCAACTATCAGAAAAGGCTGAGGGAAATGAATCAATAAAAAGACCAGATTTACAGATATTTACTTTTTTTGTCCTGATGATATGGAAACTACAACTTAGGGGGTACCCAGAAAACCATGCCAACCATTTTATACTTGATTTAATATCTTGGAGCGACATTTAACTCTTGAGAGCTAGGCAATGATATAGTTTTCTTAAAACATTAAGGCCAGTATGACTTTTCCATTTCACCGTCTCTGGAAAGAACATGTAATGATGAGTACTCATTTGTTAAAAACAAACTTTAAAGGAAGGGGGTCTGATAGCCACCTTTCTCCACTTTACATATTGCACTATTCTACTCACTGTGACTAAAGAGGAAGCCCTTTGCATCCTGTGCTGGTCACGTGAACACACAGAAGAACTCACCCTTAGCCATGCGATAGTACATCTTTGGCCAATGGCTTCTTGTAGGTAATGAAACCCTAAAAGTAAAGATCTAATACTTTTAACAATGCTCGTGACATGAAAACTTAAAGAACACACCTGTCTTTGGGCCCGTTTTACTTCACTAAGAGTAAAGAGGTAGGAACGATCAGTGTTGTTATTAAAATGTTGAATGCCGTGTCTCAGGACGGGCTCCAGGTCGGGGTTGTCCGTTGATATGGGATGTACACAACCAAGGCAGTCATACTGGGCTGTCACCACAGGGCCCTCGACTTAACAAAAAGCAGATAAAAAAGCAACATTAATGATCAAAATCAGCATTCAGATACATTGCCCCAAGCAAAGAAGATAATTTAGAAGGCCCTGATAAACTTTCTAGTAAATCCTAGTAGGCATAGAAGAAAAGAGGACACAAAACTGCTTTTTAGTCAGAGGAAAAAAAAAACACCTATCATTCACTCAGGAATATCTTATATTCACAATATCCTGCATAATTATTTTAAATTTATTATAAAGTAATCTTAAATTATAGAAGTAATATATGAATTCATCCTTTTATAAAAAATTAAAACATTATAGATTTAGTATTATTTAATTTTCAGTGTTAATGAGAGCTCCTAGGCCAGGTGTGGTGGCTCAAGCCTGTAATCCCAGCACTTGGGGAGGCCGAGGTGGGCAGATTGCTCGAGGCTGGGAGTTGGAGACCAGCCTGGGCAACTTAGTGAGACCCTGTCTCTACAAAAAATAAAAAAAGACAAAAAAATTAGCCAGGTATGGTGGCATGCTACATGAGAGGCGGAGTCAGGAAGATCGCTTAAGCCCAGGAACGTGAGGCTGCAGTAAATTATGATGGGGCCACTGCACTCCAGCTTGGGTGACAGAGTGAGACCCTGTCCCGTCTCTAAACAAACAAACTCCTTGAAGCTCAACTTGGGGTTTAATATATTTTGTGTTGATTCAGTCTGACAAATATGCATAGTTTTGCATCTGCTGTAACATGCTGGGTGCTGAGCAAGACTACTTGGATGCATTAATGTGTTAATGATAATCACTGCCGTGAAGGAAGTGACTGTCCAGTGGGAGAGAGAGAACTGTAGGTGGATCATTCCAATATGATTCAGCAAAAGCTTAGAAAGGCGGGAGCCCAGAGTTGAGGTCCGGGCAGACTTTTCTAAGGAAAAGATGAGATGTCTGAATGACGGAGGATGAAGAGCTGTCAGCCCAGCAACAAGAGGTGTGAGGGCGTGGGGAGAAGGGTGCGGGGCTGCTGAGAAAGCAGGATGAGTCGAGGCCCAGTGGTGTGGGATGTGGTGGGTACACAGGGAGGGGAAAATTGAGGTGTGAACAATCGGTAGACAGAATCCTGTGCTGTTGAGCCTACACCTCACTCTCTAGGCCCGGGGTTACTAACTATATTCAAAGGGTCATGGGCTCTTTGGTGAATCTGATGAATGCTATGGCCCCCTCCTCAGGGGACTGTACACACTCACAACATTTTTCACATAATTTCAGGGTATTCATAGACCCTCTGAAGTGAATTAAGAATGGTCTGGTAGAAGAATGGGGAACCGCTGAAGAGTTTCTAATAACACAATGTAAAATATTTAAAAAGGAGTTTGTATTAATATTCAATTCCCAGGTAACGTTCACAACAGCTAGCCCTAACCTACTGGTCAATAGAGGCAAATGCCATAAAAAGGGAAAGGCAGCAGCAGAGTGAGTGGTGCACCTGGCAGGGCCCACCTGGGAGGCCTCGGCTTCTTCCCCCAGTGAGCTCTCACTGCCTGCCTCTGTGAGAGCCGGGCACAATCAGGAGGCCACCAGTGTTGGACAGGGCTGTTGCTCAGTTCTTAGCAGGTCAACAAAACTGACAACCATTTCTTGGATTTCTCTTCATAAATTTGCATGTCAGGAAAACATATATTGGGTGAATATGTCTAGCTTTTCCCTTTCCTCTCTTTGCAGAAGTTATGTTGAATCAGCATAATGGGCAGAAGTAAAAAACTGGAGGGGAATTCCATGCAGAAGGTGAGAGAATTACTGATGATTACTGAACAGGAAAGATGGACACAGAAGGTAAAAGCGAGATGGGGAAAGGACCAGAGGCTGGTTTGCCTAGTCTCAAGGGCCAGCTTTTATTCAGAAGATTGACTAGGGGTAAGAAAGAGAAGCACAGCTTTTTGAAGCTGAAAGGAGTAGGGAAAGATGTACACTCAGTTTTTCTGAGTGATGATGATTTTTCAGCCTACCCTGACATTTCTACAGAGATGTCTTTAAAATTAAAATAAAGATTTTTAATTACTTGTGATTTATTTTGTATTTGGAACTGTTTTTTTTTGAACACAACTTCTTACAAGAACCAGAATCCCAGGGATATAATTTTTGTGGGTTCCATGTGGATGACTAAGGCCAGTATACAGAACAGTTCCCGCCAATGGTGATTGATGTACAGTAATGAAGCTGAAGATGCTGTCCCAGAGCCCTCATATGCTAAAGCTCTACTTTGCAGAAGGCAATTCCAGGAAGGCTTTTGTCATTCACATCACCTAGATGTGTCCATTCCTCTGTACTTGGCACCTCTGCCACATTAGGGAAGAAGCTAACAGTGGTTTTATCTGTTGATAAGTTGCTCCATAATTATATTCTTAAGGAATTTAATTTATTTAGGGTCTATTCTACCAACTCTACCAGCTGTGGGATTTTGAGCAAGTTACTTAACTGCTATGGATTTCAGTTTCCTCATCTGTAAAATGGGATACTAATACCTACCTCATAGAGTTGTGAAAGCTACAAATACTGATGAAACAAATTGAAGAGGACACAAATGGAAAGACATCCCATGCTCATGGATTGGAAGAATTAATATCATTAAAATAACCTTATTGCCCAAAGCAATATAGAGATTCAATGTAATTCCTATCAAAATATAATGTTATTTTCAACAGAAATAGAAACAAAATCCTAAAGTTTATATGGACCCCCCCCCAAAAAGATCCAGAATAGCCAAAGACATGCTGAACAAAAAGAACAAAGCTGGAGGCATCACACTGCCTGACTTCAAATATATTACAGGTCTATAGTAACCAGAACAGCATGATATTGGCATAAGAATAGACACATAGACCAATGGAACAGAATAGGGCACCCAGAAATAAATTCACATATTTACAGCCAACTGATTTTCAGCAAAAGGGGCCAAGAACATATACCAGGGAAAGGACATCCTCTTCAATAAATGATGCTGTGAAAATTGGATATCCATAAGCAAAAGAATGAAATTGAACTCCTATTTCTGACCATATACAAAAATCAACTCAAAATGGATTAAAGACTTAAAGTTAAGATCCAAAACTATAAAACAACTAGAAGAAAACTTAGGGGGAACACTTCAGGACATTAGCTGAGGGCAAAGATTTTATGGCTGGGACCTTAAAAGTACAGACAACTAAAACAAAAATAGATAAATAGAACTATATAAAACTAAAAAGCTTCTACACAGCAAAGGAAATAATCAACATAGTGAAGAGATGACCAATTTAATGACAGTAAATATTTGCAAACTATTCATCTGATGAGGGACTAATATCCAGAATATACAAGGAATTCAAACAGCTCAACAATAAAAAAACAAAATAATCCCATTAAAAAGTGGACAAAGGATCTGAGTAGACATTTCTCAAAAGAAAACATACAAATGGGCAACAGGTGTATGAAAAAATGTCCCACATCACTAAGCATCAGGGAAATGCAAACAAAAATCACAATGAGATATCATGTTACCCCAGTTAGAATGGCTATTAGTAAAAAGAAAAAAATGACAGATGCTAGTGAGGACGTGGAGAAAAGGAAACATTTATGCACTGTTGGTGAGAATATAAATTAGTAAAACCACTATGGAAAACGGTATAGAGAGTTCTCAAAAAACTAAAACTAAAACTACCATATGACCCAGTAATCCTACTACCGGATAAGAAATCTATCTATCAAAGGGATACATGCGCTCATATGTTTATCACAGCACTATTCACAATAGCAAAGATATGGAATCAACCTAAGTTCTCATAGATGGAAGAATGGATAAAGAAAATGTGATATACATCCATGATGGGACACTATTCATTCATAAAAAATGAAATTATGTCATTTGTAGCAACATAGATGGAACTGGAGGTCATATAAGTGAAATAACACAGGCAAAGAAAGGAAAAAGTTCACATGTTCTCATTGATATGCACGGAGCTAAAAAACTTAATCACATGGAGATAAAGAATAGAATGATAGATCCCAGAGGGTGGGAGAGGGAAATGAACAGAGGTTGGTGAATGAGTACAAACTTACAGTTAAATAGAAGAAGTAAGTTCTAATGTTCAATAGCAGGCTAGGGTGACTATAATTAGTAACAATATAATTTACATTTCAAAGTATCTAGAAGAGAGAACTTGAAATGTTATCAACATGTAGAAATGATGATAGATACCTCAAATACCCTGACTTGATCATTACACATTCTAAGCATGTACCTCATCAATATTTAAAATATTATGTATCAATAAAAGAAAAAAGGAAATTAGTATATGTAAAGTACTTAGAACCATGGCTGGGACATAAGCAATCAATAAATGTTAGCTATTATTAATATTTTTATACTGCTTGCCATTAATGCGTTGTTGTGACTGCTAAGCATTATTCCTTCAGGTGTATCATTTCATTTCAGTCTCACAACAATCCTGTGAAGTGGGAAGTACTGTTATCAACCTTTTCGAGACAAGGAAAAGGAAAGCCAAGAAGGTGAAGAGTTCTGAAAGACTCCAGGCCAGGTCTGACCTCAAAGCCTGTGCTTTTCTCACTCTAGGATGCTGCCTACAATTGAAGGCAGGTATGTGTCTTCACATTCTTTTGCAGAGCCCTGGAAGCACATGAGGAAGAGTTGAATAGTCCTGAGAGGATGATTGTCACGAGCCTGGCCCAATGTCAGGCCCCTGCCGCTCCGCCCGACCCATGCCCGTACGCTTCGTAATGCTACAAATGGCATTAGGAGCCTCTGGGAAAGGGCGGCAGCCTGGGCTAGGTTGTGTTCTTGGCACACATAAGTTGTTAATTCCTCCCCAGGGCAGTGCCACCAGATGTATCAGCTACCTGGAGTAATCTGGCAGGTCTGGGTAGCCACGGAAAATGCTCCATTCCTCCTCTTCGCCACGGTCGCTGTGCATTCTCCTGTGGCCTAAGAAGAAAAGAAAGAGACCATTTTTCCTAATCTTTCAGATGGAAGAGTCCACCTACTACTGTTGCTAAACATGATTTTTCTTTAAAAAGTAACAAAACTTGTAAAGATTTTATCCAAAAGAGATTTCAGACTTGAGAATGAATGTTTTTGTAGCCTAATGATTATTTTTTATAAGCCACTGATGTTCGTGAGACATCAGAGGAATGGTAGTATAAATGGTAGTTTGTAAGCTTGAGTCTTTGCTTCAAGTCCTGGAGACATTTCTTTTTCACCAAGATGTACGCAGTGTCTTAGAATCAGCCCGCTCTACTCTCCTCTTGATTTACTCTCAATTTCAATGGATCAATATTATTCACATAAACTTCAGTTTAACTTATTAGAAAGAGCAAAAACCTTGGTGTTACAGTGTCATCCAGTTCCAGCTCTGCCGCTTGCATGTCAGAGTTTCAGTTTACCTATCTTACAGGAGGCATGCGACATCTATCTCATAGGGCTGTCGTGAAGAGTAAATGTGCAAACATACATAAAGCGCTTAACAGAGGCCCACCGCATGGTAGGCATTTAATAGGCAGACATTTAACTGTTACTGTTGAACAGTGTTGTTTTTTTTTAAATTACATTTCCTGAATGTAGGATTTCTAGTTTCAAAATATGGGCTTTATAAAGAGAGGGGGAAATGTCCTTGGTGATTAAAAACGGAGAGAAGGAAAGAAGGGGGGAGGCAGAGAGAAAGGAAGGAAGGGCGGGAGAAAGAAAAGACAAGACAAGAAAAAAGAAAAGAAAGAAGAGAAAAGTTGGGCCTCATCGCAATGATTTCAAAGGCTCCTTCCAGTTCCAGCATTCTGTGGTTTGATGGTAACACCATTCTGGAGAGTAGGAAGCCCAAGATCAAAATGCCAACAGATTCAGTTCTTGGTGAGGGCCCTCTGCGTGGCTTTCAGACAACTACCTTCTTACCGTATCTTCACATGACGAAAAGAGATGTTTTTTGTTTTGTTTAGTCTTGCCATTCTTCAGCCGTATCTACTGCAATTTTCCTAAATGACAGACGCTATTCTATCAGGACACAGCACATTTCTCCTCATCCCCACAGCCTGCAGAGGCAGACAGTATGGGGCACAGTGGCTAATCATCCCCGCCTTACAGATGAGATCATTGAGAAGCAGAACCAGCCCTTACAATCCTGGTCTCCTGACTCAGAGTCCAGTGCTCTTTACTAAGTGCAGATGACTAGGGCTCATCTTTTATAAGAGAGGCTCGCTTCTGAGGCAGATACCATTTGCAATCTTCCTAAATTAAGGCAAAACAACCAGCTGTGGTGTGCCAGGCAGGTATGTTAGCAGTTTGGTTAAAGTAGCCATTGTTCACAAGGTCATTTACATAATTTTCCTCATTATGTTTTCCAACAACCTTATGAGGTCAATGTAATCTCCCTTTTATAGGGGAGAGCGCCAGTTCAGAGAGGTCAAGCAGCGTGCCCACCGTCACACAGCTAATTGGAAGCAGGGTGAAGATTTGTACTCAGGCCTGTGCAGTTGAAGCACCCACCCTCTCCCCTCACCAGCCCTTCGGCTTGGCCCAAGTGTTGATCTGTTGTCTCTGTGGGACCTGACCCACACGCCCCAGTCGATCACTGGAGCTGTCTTCTCGTGGGAGGGCTTTCTGCACATTTAACTGCTGGCTTCTCCATACTTTTTCTGTCTATACAAGAACATGGCTACCAACCATCTGACTTTTCTGCACATTTCAGGATTTATGTGCATCCCTCATAAACAGGCTCACTAATATTAGTCATCCCTGCACAAGCAAAGAAAATCTGGCAGGCTTGATGGAGAAAACTGGAGGCTTGAAAACTGTCAATACACTTACAGCTTCTGCAGCTTCCTTGTAGTCACAATCCTGCCAGGTTTTGCCACTTTGAGCAGGACAATCACTCTCCTTGATTTGGTACTTAAAGGAATAAAATGTGTCAGGGTTAACCTGAAAAAAGCAACCAGAGATATTAGGGTTCATCCTGCTGATCCAACAGCAAATAATTTGAGTGGGTTCTGGTATAGTTATGAGTATTAAATATAAATATTTATATATACATCTATATATTTTTTTTCTTTTTTGAGACAGAATCTCATTCTGTTGCCTGGGCTAGAGTGCCATGGTGTCAGCCAAGCTCACAGTAACCTCAAACTCCTGGGCTCAAACGATCCTACTGCCTCAGCCTCCCGAGTAGCTGGGACTACAGGCAGGCACCACCATGCCCAGCTAATTTTTTCTATATATTTTTTTAGTTGTACAGCTAATTTCTTTCTATTTTTTCAGTAGAGACAGGATCTCACTCTTGCTCAGGCTGATCTCGAACTCCTGAGCTCAAACGATCCGCCCACCTTGGCCTCCCAGAGTGCTAGGATTACAGGCGTGAGCCACTGCGCCAATATTTATATTTTTATAAGTATTATAAACATTTACTTTGAAGAATGTTCATAATATACTTACAATGTATTTTTTAAAAGTTACAAAGCAGTATCATACTATTAGCATATTTGTGTAAAAATCGATTTATATGTATGTACATGTCTTTGAAAAGTCTGAAGAGATATGCAAGCTATTAAAATGGCTGTCAGTGGTGGGATTATAATTATCTTGCACTTTCTTCTTTAAATAAACATTTCTAAATGGTCTGACTTTTTTCCCTAATGAACATAATATTATTTTTATAACTAGAAAAAGTAAACGAGAGAATTTTATTTAAAAAAACCCAAAAAACAAAAAATGCTAACAGTTACCTCTGTATGGTGGAATTAATTATGGGTGATTTTAGCATTTTTATTTGCTTTGTTTTGTTTCCTAATTTTTATTCCTTTTCTCTTTTTTAAACAGTTCTCTTGAGACATAATTCACATGTCATACAATTCACCCACTTCAAGTGTACACTTCGATGTTTCTTAGTATATTTATAACCGTACACACAATATATTTTAGTCTATTTTATTACCCCCAAGAGAAACTCTGTGCCCACTAGCAGTTTTTACCCATTTCTCCTTGCATTCAGCCCCCGACAACCAGTAATCTACTTTCTATCTCTTTGTATTCGCCTAGACATTTCATATCACTGGGATCATACCTGTGGTCTCTGTGTCTAGCTTCTTTCACTTTGCACGGTTTTCAAGGTTAGCCATGTTGTAAGATGTACCAGTACTTTATTCCTTTTTATGGCTGATCTAATTTTTCTAAGATGTCATACAATCGTAAGCCTTAAAGTGCAAAGGCGCTGAGTTAGATGAGCTGAATGCTCACCTGAACGGTGCACAATCCTGGCATGTCAGAGCAGTACGGGACCTTGGAGGTGATGTTGTCCAGCCCCTTCCTTTGCTGCTGAGAGCAGGGAGGCCTGAGAGGTCAGGGCATGGCTTAGGCAGCCTCTCTATCTCAGGGAAGCAAAGCCAGCCCCAGATCCCTGGTCTCCTGATGCCCAGGGCAATGCTCCCTCAGAACCTGCTTGGGTCACAGTATTTGTATCTGGGAGATGATGGAGTCAAACAAGATAGACTCCAGGGTTCCTTCTGTTTTGATAATGTGGGCCTATGAAGCAGGAGGTGGTAGAAGCTGTGCCCACACAGCAAAGATAAAAAAGATAACTGTGGACATTTTAGAACAAAAGCCACATTTTCCACGGGTCAGCCAGTGAAGATACCACCAAAAAACCATTACTTCAGAGCACCAGGGAGCAGAATCTCTCACATGACTATGCTAAATTATGAAACAAAATGGCTCAATTTTACTTTCAGGAAAAAAAATGTCCACCGTGGTTTTGTTTCTTTAGTCTCATGATATCACGTGGTTAGGTTTTTGTTTTGTTTTGTTTTGTTTTTATTGGTGAAGTAATCAATTGCTCAACTATTCCAGAGATATAGTCCTTTATAGTGAAATGAATTTAAACACTCTGGAAAGATTAGCATTTCTTTGAATCATGCATCCTGCCAGGATTTTCTCCTACCTGAGTGCATCAATGCAGTAATAAAAAACATTAAAAACAAACTGAAACATTGTTGTTAAATTTGATGCATTCAGCCATAAAGACTTCATGTTAGATATTTTGTCTAGTGCAGTAGAATCATGCTAATCTCATTCCTGACTCCTCTTAGACATACCCCACAAAGTACTCACTCCCACTTAACGCTGGGAGGTCTTTATATTTCAGTCTAGTGCTAGGGACCCA
Source organism: Avahi laniger (assembly GCA_963575035.1). NCBI lineage: Eukaryota > Metazoa > Chordata > Mammalia > Primates > Indriidae > Avahi > Avahi laniger. The sequence goes on along the minus strand of CAUYSK010064519.1, from coordinate 2,313 downwards.
GTGAATTTTCTGCTGCATTCTGAGTTCCTAGATTCTCCCACTGTGCTTAGTCTCTTTCAATTTCTCCATCTACCTTTGTTTCATTTCACCTAGGGTACTGTTCCTCTGATCACCCACGAAGCCAACCAGGGTGGCCTGAGATCTAGTCATACCCTGTCCTCCACCCCCAGGCCAGAGACTGGTGTTGTCTTTTCCAAGAGCTGTTAGCTTCTACACTTCATTGTCAGTTCTTTGGTGGTGTGTGTGTGTACATGTGCGCATATGTGTGAGGCCTGGGTTCCAAGTGATAGCACAGATCCCCAGTGACTTCAAGGTTAAATACAGCTTACTCACCGTCTTAGTGACCTCAGTTATGCGGTACAATACAAACTGGTTGGCACTTTCGTTTTTACGGTTGTATTTCTTCAGAGCAGCATCCACAGCCTTAAATACTTCCTGGTCATTGCAGTCAATTTCCTCAGAGAATGGTTCTTGGGTTAAACTTGGTAGCAGCCTGGAGCAGAGGAAAAGGATGGCAATTAGTTTCATGATTTAACAGACTCCCTCTCAAAGCTGAGGGATGGTTTCACCACGAATCAGGAGCCAACTTGGATGCTGGTTTTAACAATCTCCAGCCTGTTGTTTCCTCTGTTCTCTCTCTGCCTCACAGCTTAGGGCCCTGGTTGGATTCCTCTTGTCATACACTATTTGCCCTATTCCAAAAGGACAAATATTGCCTCTGGGTTATCCAAGCAGATTTAAGGTCAGAACATTGCAACACTAGGGTTGTTAACCTGCTCATTTGCATTTGAAAAGCACACGGGAGCACAGAGCACATTTCCATGTGATTGCACCACTTTGTACAGCAAATCAGGGCAGAATCTAATAAAGGAGAAGAAAAACATCACCAATTAATTTGGTTATTCCCTCGTGATTTTTGCAAAGCCATTTACAAAGGCCACCACATGTGTAAACAATGCAATAAGGACTACAATGTGCAGATACTTTTCACACAAAATTTCTTTGTGGGGTATCTATCTGCATAGAAGCAGGATACTATCAATTATAATGCACTCCTGGGAAGCTTCTGCACAGGGGCATCAAGCAGTTCTGGGAATCCCACCTAGGACATCGCACAGCTAAAAATAAAATGTGGGCACCCTATCAGGTCTCTGCCCAAGCCAACCTCTCCCTGCTCAATTGCAGTAGTTCTGCAAAGGAAAATGCTCATCAGTGTGGAGGAGACAGAGGACAAGCAAAAGAAGAGATGGGTCCTTGCTTCTATTTCCGGTTTGGTAGCACTGGGGTTCAGAAAAGTATAGTCAAAGTATGGCACCAAAGTCTGGAAGTAGCTGGCTCGCAGTCATTCCAGTGTTTCCTGGATAGGGTCAAACAGTCAGATTCTTTCAGATCTAAGACTAAATATAGACAGTCGCAGATCCCCAAGGAATGCCAGGAAAGCAGCAGGTGATTAGCATGTGGAAGTCCAGAGGTTTCTTTCTTAATAAAAGCCATATCCTTATTTCTAAAACAGAGTTCCTGCTCCTCCCCACATCTTTGCTGTTGTCCTACCTTATGACATTTGATCTGTTCATTTGAATAAATAGCTTCAGTTATTTCCAAATATTTTTAAGTGGCCATGTTGTTTCTTCTGTCCACAAGCTTTGAAAAGCTATTGGTAAATGGCAGTGCTGATTTGGGTGGAGGTGTTGAAGGTCCACAGCTAGAATTACAAGTGATGATGGCCACATCATGGCCTCCAATCTGTACTTGCAGCTTCATCCCAGTGCCCAGTTTGATTCCTGAACCTGGATTTCTGCCTCCATTTCAATTTGCTGGAAGTGATAATCCACTCTCTTCGCTCACAAACCAGCTACCTATCTCAACTTCCCCTGTCTCTGTCAGTGGCACCATTAATTACTTATTGCCTTAGACTCTGGCTTAAAAAATGTAAACAACTTTGTTTTTTCCTTTTCCTCGCTTTTGCTATCCAGTGAGCAGGCCCTGAATGGGCTTCCTTTGAAATCGCTCTCATACCTCTTCCTCATTCTCCTTGCACTAATTCCCATGGCCTGAGTCTGGCCCTCATTTCCTCATCCTGAATACATAAAGGGGCCTCCTGCTTCATGTTGCTGTCACCTGCCTCGATTTCCCCAGACATGCCATGTAGTGTGCCACCCACCCACTCTCTACATTACCACTCAGAGGACGCACTGTGCCAACGCATCCCGTGTCCTGCCCATGTGGCAAGAGGCTGGGTTGGGACTGATGGTCACTGAATTATTGGTTGCATCCCAAATGCCTGTGCTCCTGTTCTCTGCAACCTGCAATGCC
>CAUYSK010064517.1:0-14994 GCA_963575035.1 Avahi laniger | reverse complement strand
TTCAATGATATGCAAGAGAAAATGAATAATCAACACAAAAAACCACAAAAAAAAGTCCAGGACTTGGAAGAAAAATTCACTAAAGAAATTGAAATATTAAAGAAAAATCAAACAGAACTTCTGGAAATGAAGAATTTATTCAAGGAATTACAAAACACTGTGGAGAGCATCAAGAACAGGTTAGATCAAACAGAAGAAAGAATCTCAGGGATCAAAGATAACATCTTTCAATTAAATAAATCAGTTACAGAAATAGAGCAGAGAAATAAGAGAAAAGAGCAAAGCCTACAAGAAATGTGGGATTATGTGAAGAGGCCTAACATGAGAATCATAGACATCCCTGAGGATGAAGAAGAAAATACACAAGGGTTGGATAAGGTTTTTGAGGATATAATAGAGAAAAATTTCCCAGGCCTTGCTAAAAATGTAGATATCCAGGTACAAGAAGCTCAAAGGACTCCTGGAAGATTCATTGCAAACAGGAAGACACCACAACACACAGTCATCAGACTGACCAAAATAACAACCAAAGAGGCCCTCCTATGAGCTGTAAGGTGAAAGAAGCAGGTAACCTACAAAGAAAAACCCATCAGAATAACATCAAACTTCTCAACTGAGACCTTACAAGCAAGAAGAGACTGGGGCCCCATTCTCACACGTCTCAAACAGAATCTTGTACCCCTTTACTTGTACTTCTCAGACAAGTAAAGACTGAGGGAATTCACCAAGACAAGACCTGCCCTCAAGAAAATGCTCAAAACAGTATTACACATGATCAGCACAATAAACACTCTCAAATCATCCAAAAGCTAAAGTTCGAATGCCAGATATCACAATGGCTCAAGAGAAAAAACAAAACAACAAAGTTCAACTCAACAAGATGAACAGAAAGCTACTCCACTTATCAATTCTCTCAATAAATGTGAATGGCTTGAACTGCCCAATAAAGAGACATAAGAAGGGTGAATGGATAAATATACACAAGCCAAGTATCTGCTGTCTTCAGAAAACACATGTAACCCACAAGAATGTATTGAGACTCAAGGTGAAGGGATGGAAAACAATATTTTAAACAAATGGAAGCCAAAAGAAAGCTGGCCTGGTGGTTCTGATTTCAGATAACTTAGTCTTCAAATCAACAAAAGTGATGAAAGACAAAGAGGGTCGCTATATAATGGTGAAGGATACAATTCAACAAGAAGACACAGCAATTCTAAATATTTATGTGCCTAACTCAGGTGCACCCAGATTCATAAAGCAAATCCTACTTGATCTAAACAAAATGATAAACAGCAACACCACAATAGCCAGAGACTTGAACACTTCTCTGACAGAACAGGACAGATTCTCCAAACAGAAAATAAACAAAGAAAAAATGCACTTAAACAGAACTCTAGAACAAATGGGCCTGACTGACATTTACAGAACATTTTACCCAAAAACCCCTGAATATACAGTTTTCTTACCAGCTCATGGGATAGTCTCTAAGATTGACCATATCCTAGGCCACAAAGCATGTCTCGAAAAATTTTAAAAACATAGAAATTATACCATGCATCTTCTCAAACCACAGTGAAATAAAGTTAGAAATCAACTCCAACAGAAACTCTCATCTCTACACAAAGTCATGGAAACTAAATAACCTTCTGCTGAATAATTATTGCGTTAAGGAGGAAATTAAGATGGAAATCAAAAGATTCTTTGTACTAAATGATAAAGGAGACACAAGTTATCAAAATCTGTGGGACACAGCTAAAGAAATCCAGAGAGGAACATTTATATCCATAAATGCCTACATCCAAAAGACAGAAAGATCACAAATCAACAATCTAATGAATCATCTCAAAGAACTGGAAAAGGGTCAGCAAACTGACCCCAAATCAGGCAGAAGAAAAGCAATAACGAAGATTAGAGCACAACTAAATAAAATTGATAACAAAAAAAATATATGGAAGATCAATAAAATAAAAAGTTGGTTCTTTGAAAAAATAAACAAGACTGACATGTCTCTTGCTAGATTAATGAGAAGCAGAAAAGAAAGAACTCTAATAAGCTCCATCAGGAACAAAAAGGAGAAATTATAACTGATGCCATGGAAATACAAAATATCATCTATGAATACTATAAAAACCTCTATGCACATAAACTGGAAAATGTGGAGGAAATGGACAAATTCTTAGAAACACACAGCCTCTCTAGGCTCAATCAGGAAGAAATAGAATTCCTGAACAGTCCAATATCAAGTACCAAAATTGAAATAGCAGTAAAAAACCTTCTTAAAAAGGTAAGTCCCATGCCAGACGGTTTTACGCCCCAATTTTACCAGACCTGCAAAGGACTGGTGCCTATCCTGCAGAAATTATTTCACAACATTGAGAAGGAAGGAATCCTCCCCAACACATTTTATGAAGCCATCATGAGAGCAAACAGGCAACCTACAGAATGAAAGAAAATATTCACATGTTACACATCCGATAAAGGGCTGAGAACTGGAATCTACTTAGAACTCAGGAAAATCAACAATAAAAAATCAAACAGCCCTATCAAAAAGTGGACAAAGGACATGAACAGAAACTTTTCAAAAGAAGATAGACTAATGGCTAACAACATATGAAAAAATGCTCACCATCTCTAATCATCAGGGACTTGCAAATCAAAACCACAATGAGATATCACTTGTCCTCAGTGAGAATGGCCTTTATCAAAAAGTCCCAAAACAGTAAATGTTGGCGTGGATGCGGAGAAATAGGAACACTCATACACTGCTGGTGGGACTGTAAACTAGTACAACCTTTGTGAAAAACAATATGGAGATACTGCAAAGAGATACAAGTAGAACTACCATTTGATTCAGCAATCCCATTACTGGGCATCTACCCAAAAGAACAAAAGACATTCTATAAAAAAGACATCTGCACTTGAATGTTTATAGCAGCACAGTTCGTAATTGCAAAGATGTAAAAACAACCCAAGTATCCATCAATACATGAGTGGATTAATAAAATGTGGTATATGTATATCATGGAGTTCTACTCAGCCACAAAAAACAACAGTGATATAGCACCTCTTGTATTATCCTGGATAGAGCTGCAACCCATTCTACTAAGTGAAGTATCCCAAGAATGGAAAAACAAGCAGCACAGGTACTCACCATCAAATTGGTATTAACTGATCAACACTTAAGTGCATATATGGTAATAACATTCATCGGTGGTCAGGCAGATGGGAGCGGGGAGGAAGGGTTGGGTATATACACACATAATGGGTGCGGTGCGCACCGTCTGGGGGATGGATGCATTTGAAGCTCTGACTTGGGTGGGGCAAGGGCAATATGCATACCCTGAACATTTGTACCTCATAATATGCTGAAATAAAAAAAAATTAAAATAATAATAAATAATAATTATTACATAATAATGAGCAAGATTTCCTATTCTTAAGGTAGAATATTGGGATTTTGGCTTTTCATTAATAATATTGGTTGAATGTTTGATGAAGGAAAAAAGAAAATGACTAAGACAAATGCACAAAAATGATATTTCAAAGAACTGAAAAACAAAATGCGAGTGGCTTTTAATGATATTGTTTATTAGTATGTTTCATGATCTAGACTGATTTACATGCTTTAAAATCTCCATATTTAAATGACAAATACTGTAATATCCTTACTAAATGCCACCAAACGTTTGGTAGCAGAAAAAATACATATTTAAAATCTGTGTTTATTAGACCACTCCAAGGTATCTGCGTATTGCAATTTTCACCCCCCTCTTCTATAACTTGTAGAACTATACCACCTAGAGCAATGGCAGAAAGGACAAAAAACAAACCCCAAACCCATAACCCCCAAAACTGCCATGGACTTTCATACTGGGACAGGATTGACTTGTATTCTCTGCCATGACCGAGCAAACGGCAGAGAGCTTTCTTTGGAAGGGGAGGGTAATAACACCCTGGAAAACTATCAATAATGTATCATGGAATTAGGCTCATGGAATTATTAATATAAAGGAACCACATAAATTGTCAATATTTTAAACCATTGTGATAATGACATCTGTAATTTGTGGTTACGTCTGAGATCTGTTCTACATATTCTTGCCTTATCTTTTCCAAATAGTACTCTTGTATTTCATTGCCTTTGCTTACTTTTTGCTCCTATAATGCTTAGATCGTAGCCTAAAAAATCCCAAATCTTCAACTTTATTCACTTTATTCTTAGGCTTGGACCTGCAACTCTGGCCAGACTGGCTAGTTGTCCTCTAACCATTCCCACCTTAAATCTTTGAGTAGAATTTTTTTCCTACTCTGAATGCCTTCGCCACTATTCTACTTTACTAAATATTTGCATTTTTTAAGATACTCAGATTCTATTTTATTTCATTCATTTCAGACATAGAAATACACAGAAATATGTTTTCTAGCAACTCAGAGCTGAAAAAATATCACCAAGTACAGTTAGGTGGCAGTTTAAATTCCCAAGTTTCCAACATTCTACCACAGGTGGACATAAATCAGCCCATGGCATCTCTACCTAATAAACTCAATAGTCAACCTTTATGATTTTTCTTGAATTTTTGTTTTAAATTGTGAAGCTGAACCTTACCATTTGAACTTTGCACAAATTTAATTAGTTATTGAAAAAAGAATGCTTATTAGCCATTCTAACTCTCTCTGAAATCATTCCCTTTTCATTAATTTTGTTTGAAAAGGGTTCTTTTTTACAAACAAAGCAAGCAAACAGCAAAATTGGTAAAAGCCATAATATTGGTTCTATTTTGATCTCAGCTCTATGCAAGATTACTTTCTCCAGGAATTTGGACTGATGATTAGTCACATTTATCTTGACAATTTCAAATGATGACATTTTAGGGTTTTTTTTGAACCACCATGGTTATGATTCGGCAGCTTTGATTGTTAGAAAGGTATGCCTTATATCTAGTTCAACCATCCTTCCTGAATCTTTCAACTGTTGGTCTTGGTCTTTTCTTTTAAAAGATCTCAGAAAAGTGTAATACTTCTTTCAGCTGAGAACCCTTCATGAGTTTAGGGACAGGAATGAATCTCATTTACTCTCAGTCCTCTCATCTAAAATTTTCAGGTATATTTAACTTTACAATTATGTTTTTAGATGTGTCACTATTCGGTTCCCTAGGGATACTCAGATTTGCAGCAAAGCACCAAATTTCATTCATTTAAGAGAAAGTTATGTGGCATTTACTGTAGGCCAGGTAGAGTGTTGAGTGTGAGGATACACAATGAAAAATGATGAGGCTTGTGGTGGCAGAAATACAGGGCACTTTAAAAGCTCACAGTAAGGACATAGGACCCAGTCAGTGATGACTTAAGGGGAGAAGGGACTTTATGCTGAAACCAGAAAGAGAAGGCAGGGAAGACTATTCAAGACAAGGGGAGGAGCAGAGGCAAAGGCCCAGAAACATGGCAAGGCATTAGAGATTCAAGAAACTGAAAGGAGTCCAGGAGGGCTCGCATGCTCATATTTTATTCTAAAAAGTCCCTGTGGCTGCAGATAAAAAATGGAGAGGAGGGAGAAAGTCTGAGTGCATGGAGAGTCAGGAGGCTTGATGATTTGTTGGATGGCAGAGGGGGAGGTGGTGATAAGAAAGAAGATGAGTTAAGGCTGTAGAAGCTAAGGCCTTTCCTAACAAAGCAGAACACATTTCGGGGAGAGTGGGGTGTGGTGATAGATTCAGAATGGAATACGTTACTCTATACATGGTGGATAAAATAGACAGCTCTCATTCGAATTTCATATGAAATATTCATAACATTTCCGGAGGTAATGCTTCCATAATGGAGCCCTGGTTTTTTATTAAAATTCAATTTACTAGATCTTTTTTTAGAGTAAGCACAATGTACACATAAAAAAACCAGAAATGTTTACCTAGTAATTATTACTTTGATAATGTTGGCAATGTATCTACTATAGGAGCAATATAACTACCTGAAAAACAATTACTGCTCTTAATCATTAAAAGAAATCCAATTAGACACATACATCATTAGCTAAGCAATTAAGATTAGCTACTCACATCTACTGATCTGCTGAGTCACTAACATGTTGCCAGACAATCTGGGGAATGGGGTATTATCCCACCTCTGACAGCTGTTCCACATATATGAGCTCTACGGAATAGCTAATCTTGAATTATATAACCTCAGTTAAATATATCCATTCATATTCACAGGCCAATGGGAACAGAAGTTTTTATTTTTCTTTGATGAGTTTTATATCCTTTTCATTTTCAATTTTTTTCAAAGTGAGCCTATATAGCTGAACAAGTTAATTTAAGTATGGTCTTGGAAGTTTTGAAGACTTGTAAATCAGAAGTAACAAATTGTTTCAATCCGTAACTGAGGGCATTTGTTATAAACCATACAAATAAAAATATTTTGTATCATTTTTATTTATACCATTATTGTCAGGTCTCAAATATATGCCTTTCTGACTACACTATTCATTTTGTCATTCTCTTGTTCTCAATCCCTTCAATTCCGATCTTAGAAAACTTATATTTCCAGCAGGGGAGTGTGGTACAATCAGAAGATGTGACCTTTGGAACCAGAAAGACATACATAGGATTGAATGTATTTACTAGTTCCGTCACTTTAAGCAAGTCATTCGTCCTCATGAGCTTCAGTTTGCTTACATATAAAATATAATTAATAATATCTGCCTCATAGGATGGTTTTGCAGATGATAATAAATGAAAATGTTTGACATTATAGTATCACAATGTTAGAGTCAATAGTAGAAATAATAAATAAAACATTAATGTTTTGGAAATTGTTGAAATGAAGAAAATGTTCTCTTTCCTGTCCTCAGCTGGAAATCCTGCTAATCTCATCCTTGTACTTGCTAGTTGTGTTTGATGGTAATTTTTATAAATTAGAGGATGAAGTGTCCTCAAAGACCACTGGCTGAAATTAAAGAACTAGCAACTTAAAAATTAATAAATGGGAATTTGGACTAATTGTTAGTATTACCTATGATTCTACTAAATAAAATAAAGACGATGATACATGAAAGTGAGGCTTTGGTTATAAAAGATCAAAGACGTAGATTTTGATCTTCACTAGATCCTCGAGGACTATTAAAACATATTGCCTTTTTATTTTTTAGTCAGAAAATAAGGATTAGAGCAGAGAGACTAAAAGTGGAAGTAAAGTTAATCAGATCTGTACCAATGGTATACAACATTGATGAAACAAGATTTCTTTAAAAAAAAAGTGATACTTTAGACAGTTTGTCTATATTTGCTAGTTTCACCCATTGGCTTTCAGAACTGAAGGATAAATTTTACTGTTGAATGTGGTTACAATTTTGAACAAAATCATATGGATCAACTGAAAACTTGTCTTTAACATTTCTGGACATCTTTTCCGGCTGATTTGTTCTTTTGTTAACAATGGCCTTAGGTTTTAAGTAGTTTCCTCTTGTACGGCAGATGTGTTGAGACGTGTGTGAAGCAATGTGCCATATGTAACATAAAGAAGTTGAAACCCCACCCTAAACATGAGCCATTATTGAAATATTTCAGGTATCTTAAAAAAGCAAAAAGCTTAAAATCTTGAGCAATGATCAAAGTGAAAACTGTGGACATTGTAATATCAGAATTTGAACTGGTTAACCTGCCTTCATACTGTTTGTTGATAGCTTTAAGAGCACTGTTGGTGTCCACAATGACGATATAGGGTAGGTATTTCCTGGTTTAACTGGTTAGGATATTGTATATATTCTCATGTTTTAGCTATAAAAATTGTTTGCTTTTTGTTACTTTATTTATGCAGAAGAAGTGAAGCAATAATTAAAAAGACAAAAACAAAAATAATAACCTGTGTGTGGGAAGTCAAGAAACCTGAATTTTAATTTCAAGTCTGCCATGATCTAGGTATATAACGATATATAAACTCATGTCTTTGAGTTTCATTTTCTGAATCTAAGAAATGAAGATATTTGATGAGATGAAATTCTTAATTCTTTACAGTTATTGCTGGACACACACACATCTATCTACATATACACATTCTAACATACCACATGACTGATTGTGCATGATGTTCCATCATTCTATGAGTGTATATCATGGTTTATTTATTTTAGAAAATATCAATAACAATAGTAACTAATACTCCTAATTCCATAGTTACATTTTCTTCTACATTTAAATGTCATTTAACATCCAATCGAAATTCTGCTCTAAGCATAGCAGAGACCACTTGAATGTCAATTCCCAAATCTGCCTTGTACAGAATGCCTTATTTGGAATTCTATGCTTTTTAGAATAATGCCATATTGAGGCATATTGTGGAGAAATAAAGAGAACTAGACAATAGGGGATTTTGTCCTGACTTCCATTAACCAAATAACCTTAGTAAGGCATTTTACCCTTCTTTTCCCAAGGCCAATTTTTCCCCATTAGACAATAGAGGTAAAGTGCCTGGAGACTATGAGTTTTGTCTGGAAATATCAGAAAATTGTAAGGCCTGATAATTTTAAGTGGATACTGTATATGTGAAAATATTTCAAAATAGAAATCAATGTCTTTGCATGAATATCTATGTAATATAATGTCAGCTAATTATTTGCAACTCAAATAATGTTATACATAAATTATATTTAGTGTGAGGTATGGATGTATTAAAATATGCATGATATGATATGAGATGAGCCCCTCAAAATTACTGCCAGTACCTGTGGCTTTGTGCGTTGGCAAGGAGAGACAGCCTAAGTGCTTTCAAAGGACACTCCCATCTCTAACATTTTATGATTATATTCGCTGTTTTTAAATAATGTATTATAATTCTTGATGAGTTACAATCAAAGAAAATAGAAAATGTGCTTTTGTGATAACTATACTTTGAAGGTAATCGTGCAAAGTTTTGGTGTAAGGTAGATGTTTAGCTCAGTTTAACCATTGAGCTATCAAAGAATCCCACAAAAGCAACATAGTTTCCTTGATGTGCAGTTTCTTCATCTGAAAAATAGTGCAGTATTATTTACCTTATGTGAATATTAAATGAGGATTAAATGAAATAATGCAGTTATTGGCACATAGTAGTTGTCTAATAAAACAGTTTCCTTTTTCTTTTCATGTTAAACATAAAAATTAATTGAATTAACATTTTTATACAAATAGTTATGTATATATTTGAATGAGAAACTGATCTGTAGTCTTTTGTAGCTGAAACATGATAATATTACAGCATTTATAAACCACAGGCATCATTTAGTCAGACTACATATCTAATTTTGTCTTTATTTCTGATAACTAATTCTAAGAGTCTGGGTTCCTGATTATATGGTCAGTTGTTCATAATTATCTATTAGCTGCTTAAAAGTGGTTAGACATTTGTTTAAGTTTTGTGTCATTTTTATAGGCTAGGCCCTGAAATATTAAGTTTGTGTGATTCATAGCCAAATTTCCAATTACAGAACTAAAAACTAAATCTTACTTTCATCCATAATCCGAAAGGAATCTTTCCTTGTCATCACAAATACATGATAGTATATAGTTTACCCATCTTTAAAGAGGTTGAGCCATCTTTGAAGTCTTTGCCAAATTCTTGGTAGGCTAATAGGTTTTATAATTTTTCACAAAAGGTAGGCATTCTAAGTGAACCAACTACATCTTTAGGGCATTTGTGTATTTATTTATTTAGTATAAATTTAGCAACGAATTAATAACTGATTAAGGAGAAACTACATTTCTGGGAACACACACAAATATATGTGTGTGTATATATATAAAATCAAGATATATTAATATATTATGCAGTTAATAATTTATATTTTTTGGACTAGTCTAAGCCCATATTTTAACTCTATAACCATTATCCAGCTATCTTTCCATATTATTGAAATCACTATCATGAGAATTTTTTTCTCAATTCACTCTAATTTTTATATAACTTACTACAAAATTTATACTAATTTCTTCTTGCTCACTGTTTTTGCTCATATGGCTTTGGGTTTACATATAAACAAAAAATGAGTGATTTTAGAATGAAGTAAAGGTCTTTCCAAACCTGAAATTCTGTGACTCTAGAATCGACCTAAGTTAATTCAACTGGATCATAAACTTTTCTGAATAGCAGTTCTGTGTCTTTCTTATTTTTGAATCTGCTCTTCACAGAGGCTAGCACTGTATTTGCATGTTGGAATGTTAACATTTAAAGAATGTAGGAGCGAATTGAAATAATTTTTTCATTTACTTACTTATCAATTCATAATTTATTAATTAATAAGCATTGAACACTGGCTACATGTTCTAGGCACCAGAGATACAGTGATGAAGAAAACTTCTGTGACTTTGTGTTTTGACAACAAGAGAAATAAGTTAAAAGGTATAGTGTTGCATTTGGCAAAACACATTCATTCACCTCCATGTATTTAATAGGAGTTTACTATAGAACACATTATTTTCATAGAAACTATGATACTACAAACCCTTTGTTATTCTCAAAAGAGATGTATGACACTAAAGCTCTAGATTTCTGGGAGAAGTCAACAAAGTGAGAAAAATTATACTTTTTCTTTTGTACAATGTGCTGTTTATATTGACAAATGGTCATTATTCTAAATTAATGTCAGTTAAAAGGACATAGTTATAGTTTGTTATAGTTCAAGATTTTTAAGACTTTATGTCCATTCAGAGTAATCAATAATAGCCATTTCCATTAATTTATCTCAATTTTTATCTTTGTGATCCTATCTTTTTAAATATTTAAAGAAAAAAATGGACACTAATGTGAGTAAATGGCTTTATACCGTAAAGCTCTTGGCTGTAATGATCTATCTAAGCTAAGCCAAAATAAAAATATTGAAAATGTAATTACTAAGTCTAGTTTCTGTGCTAGAGGTGTTGGGATAAAATAGATGTCAAGGAGCTGATTGGTGAGCTTACAAACTAGTTTAAGGAAACAAGATAAGTAAATTAGAACAGTTAATACAAATATATAAAGGAGTTGCGATCACACAGGTGATTCATTATTTAGTGAATGATGTCAACAGTAAATGCTGTAAGAGTTCAGAGGAGTGAAAACTCTAGTAAGATTGTTGTTTTCAGAACCAATTTTATGGAAGACTTGGAGTTCATTCCAGGCATGGCTTGTTTGGAAAATCATGGAGGTCGATCTTGTGAAGGTTAGATCATTCAAGTCAATCAGACTAGAACAGATGATTAGCACAGTTCAGTGAGAATTTAGGTATGTGGGGGCCAATGTGTATAGGAGCCGGAACAAGTAATTCTGAATTTTTCTTAATGTAGAAATTATTCACATCATATGAGCTAGAGCATGACGTGATTAAATGAAGCTCAGTGCAGCAGCATGAGATTTGGAATGAGGGGGCGCGAAGGTCAGTTAGGAGACCAAAGGAAGGAACCGTGTAGGAACAAGCGAGGAGAATCTAATTGGGGAATGGCAAAGCAATGGGTGTATAGACTAATTTGTGAGGCATTGAGAAAAATGAATCACTGATTGCCTGATGAGTATGGGGTGAGGAAGTTGGGAGAGTAAAGCGGAACTCCAAGTAAGGATAATTGTGGAAATAGAAACCTGAAGGAAGGAAAAAATTTTGTGGTGAAAATGAAGTTAGTAATTTATATAAATGTAATAGTTATATACCTCATTATAACACATTAACCAAATGCATACAGTGAATGCAACATATACCTTACTGAGATATTATTATAGCTATAACTACATTAACGCCATTACAAAATGCTTATATGCAAAAATTCAACTTCAAAAATAAAACCAGATAGAGATTTCTTGAAAGAGTAAAGGTTTGTATCCTCACAGATGCAGCACAAAGTTTCCTAAGTCTTGCCAACCTGTGGTTATAGATGTGATCTCATTTATCATAGCCCCTCAAGTCCCCTTGTGTGATAGCCGTTACCTGCTCATGTGGGCCCTCCGGCCCCATGCAGATTGCTTTCTCTCATCAAATCTCTTTGGGATCATGTGGGTGGGGTATCACATGTGTACCACTTCCTGTGATTTTTACTGCTCCATTGGGCACAGCTGCTACTACTTCAAGCCTTTTCAACCAGCACAGGATTTCTCAGTTGGCAGCCACCCTCAGCTGTGAGCCTCCTGGCACGTTGCTGTTTGGTCAAAAATGATTCTTCTTGTTATTAATCCATTAAACCCAATAACCCATTAAAAGGGCCCCCAAATACTTAAGGCAAGTTTATTACAGAGTATGGTTAAATGTCTCTTTCAGGTTTTATTTATAGATCTTTTTCTCATTTTTGGATGAGAAAATGAGTTCAGAGAGGTGACGTAATGAGCCTAATACCACATAATAAACCAGTGGCAGGGCTAGGATTTGAACTCAGTTTCGTCTGACCGCAAAGCTCTATGCTCTTAAACACAGAATTTTTATGAGTGACATCCAGTTCTGTAAAACACCATTGAAATAAGCTCCTGGGATCAGATCTGGAGGTTTATCCAATCAGCAAAACATATCAAACAGAAATCCCTGAACCGAAGCCAAGTTTAGTAACTAATTTGGTAAAGTGTTCTTCAAAGTAAGCAGTGGCATATATAGATCCACCTCTGTAACGGGAACTTGAGAACATCAGATATATTAAATAAATGAGATACTTAAGAAATCAATTCCCTGAAAATATGACCATTCGAAACTGGTTTGAACAAGTTAGCTATTTTTTAAACATTTAATACTGATGGCTCATTAGAAACATAATTAGTTTTCAGATTAGAACATGAGATTACAAACAACTGAGGGAAAGATTAAAGAACTACAATGCCCTATATGTATTTAAATTAAAGTAGCATTATTTTGAGTTTTGCTTTGATAGCTTTAATACATTTATAAATAATTTCTACTGTGATTCCTAAGAATAATCTGAAGTGAACAGATTATATGTTTTAATTCCCACATTGCCATTGCATAGAATTAGAGGAAAGAAGAGTAATATCTTAGATAAGTTATTAGACATGTTCATGAATTCTGGATTTGTGGGGGGTAAAGAATGAGAGAAACTATACAACCTGAGTTTTTCTATCCCTTTTTCTTTCTGAGAACAATGTGAGGATTCTTTTTGACTATAAAGAATCTACAAGTAAAGGCAAATGTTTGCAGAAATCTAAAGTAAAATAAGTAGTCCCTGGCGGCCCCTCATGCTGAACATTATTTTGCATCTTTTTCCCTGACAGCCTCAGAGGAAAACATAACTCTTCTCAATGTGGAGTTTCTCCCTTTGTTCTCAGATTCTTTGCTCTTCTCTTCCCATAAGGGATTTTAGTTCCTAGCCTCTCTGGAATCCTGATCCTCTTCCTCCCCTGCCTTCCTGTCTTCTGCCTTTTTACAGGAGTAGGAGCCCATATCTTACAATGAAGAAAAAAAGTCTCTTGTTCTGACCTTCGTCAACACCTTCTATATGCTCTTTGGTTTCTTTCTGGCTGTTGATGACTCAACTTTTCAAAGGCTAGTCTGACCTTGTTTTTAGATTCTCCGTAGTCACTCAACCCGCTGCAGTTTGGCTTTCACTACATCTCCTCTCACTGAGGTCACTTTGTCCAAATATGTTTATGCCTTTTCTGTGCTTATCCGTCTTGATCTTGCTCAACTGCTTTTGAAAATGTTGACAATTCCCTCCTTGAAATTCTGTCCACCTTTGGCTTTTGTGATTCCATGTCCTCTTTTTCTCTTGCAGCCTGGGTGACTTCTGTTTCTCAATATTGCTGGCGTGGGGGCTCCCTCTTTCCCCTGCACTCAGTAAATGGTGGTTTCCCAGGGCTCAAATGTTTACTTCTTACTCTGTGTTAGAATAGTGTCAAAAACTGCAGGCATCTCAGCTATCTTTTTACAGTTTACCCACTCTACTTTGCATACCTTTAGCATTTACAGATTTAAGTAATAATTATTATCGTTTATATTGTAATGGAAACAACTATAGTCATGTGCCACCTAACGGTGCCGCAGTGACAGACCTTGTCTATAGTGATCCCGTAAGATTATAATACCATATTTTTGCTGTACCTTTTCTACGTTTAGTTATGTTGAGATACACAAATATTTGCCATTGCGTTACAATTGCCTACAGTATTCAGTATGGTAACATGCTGTACGGGTATGTAGCCTGGGAGAAACAGTCTATAGATCATGTAAGTACACTGTATGATGTCCACACTACGATGAAATCACATAAGGAAGCATCTCTCAGAATGTATCCCCATTGTTAAGTGATGCATAACTGTATATATGTTTTTGCATTTATTAAACTCATAGCAATTATCCAAGGTATTTTTATATCTGTTTTGCATATTTATATACTGAAGCTCAGTACACCTGAACTTGAATGATGCCTACTCATACATACCAAATAATTTTGAAATGAATTTTTTAAAAATCATTCTTCTGAGTACATTTACATCATAGACATAATAGAATCATATTTATTTTGACAATTTTCTAACAGTAGCAATAAATATTTTGTTCTAATAAGATCAGTACATTTTCATAATTTTCCATTTGGTGAAAGTCAGATGTCTGCAGGAAAAGGGCACAGCAGAAACTGGCAGTGGACCTTTGAGAGAGAAAACAAGCAAACTTTAAAAACATGCTAAAGGGAGCTTTTCTAATCATCCAAAAATACATATAATTTATAATAGAGCAAGTAATTTTCATATAGATCCATATGGGTTGAAGTTATAGGGACATGTATTTTAATGCAACATCAAGCATTATGTTATAATAATCAAAGTCTCCATCATGGGAAAGGATGAGCTGCAGTGTAGATGAATCTTCTGTGACTTAAGCAGAATCTGCATGACCTTCTCTCACAGATGCGGTGGGAAGGCGTCTCCCACACCTCAGGGACAAGTGGGGAGTAGACCCCTGTGAAGTTTCTTCTGAGTATAAGAATCTGTGAATATGGCCTAAGTCATCAAATCTTGTTTATTGAATCAATGTTAGTTATTTTCTTAAGCTTTTAGAATCTC
>CAUYSK010064516.1:0-12812 GCA_963575035.1 Avahi laniger | reverse complement strand
GTCTTTACTGGTGAGACGCACTTGCAATTTTCTTCTTCTTACACCATAATGGTTTTGACTGGTTTTGGTATCAAAGACATGCTAGTCCCGTAACAATGAACTAAGCAGCAGTCCCTTTTTAAAATTTCTCTGGGAGAGTTTTAGCTAACATTAGAATGACATATTCCTTGAAAGTTTAGTGAAATTCATCTATAAAATCACACAGGTTTGGGGCATTACTCAGAAGAGTTTAAACTATTAACTTTCTTTAAGGTATAGCACTATATTCAGGCTTTCTATTTATTTTTTCCCCACTATACATTGCAGGTATTCATCTGAGTCAGTTTTGTAAAGTTTTTAAAAATGAATTTATCCAGACCACATTTTTCTATGTAGTGGCATGGTCTTATTATCATTTTTTTTCTTATTAATCTGTGCTGAGATTATATTCCTTCCATATTTCATAATCAAAGTTGCCAGGTTTTTTTGCTCTTATTTCAATTATATCCTTCCTTCTCATTTTTAAGTTTATTCTGTGGTTCATTTTCTAACCTAAACTGGATTCTTAGTGTAAAAAAAACCAAAAAAAAAAAAAAACTGCCTGGCACAGTGGCTTGCATCTATAATCCCATCTACTTGGAAGGCTGAGGTGGGAAGACCACTTCAGGACAGGAGTTTGAGATCACCCTGGGTAACCGAGAGAGATCCCATCTCTACAAAAATAGAAAGTCAGCTGGGTACGGTTGTGTGTGCCTACAGTCCAAGCAACTCAGGAGGCTGAGGCAGGAGGATCATTTGAGCCCAAGTGTTGGAGGCTGAAGCGAATTATGATCATGCCGCTGCACTCCAGCCTAGGAAACAGGAGGAGACCCTGTCCCACCCCCACCAAAAAAATTACTAATTAATATTCTGCCTTTTTTCATGTATATAAAACCTACCAACTTTTTTTCTAACTACCATATTCAACGCACGGTAAAAGTTTCAGGTATAGTATTTTCACTATTATTACTAAGTATTTTAAATTTCTACTGTAATTTCTTTTTTAACCAATGGGTTATTTTATATTTTCATCTTTCCAAACACAAGATTTGTAGTCACTTAGTTACATGTCTATTTCCAATATCAAACTAAGTTTCCTAAATAGTCATGGCTGAATTTAATTTAACCCAAGAAATACTACAAGAAAGTTACTAAAGTATCTCCTCACTATATTTAAACATCATCATAAATATAATCTAAGATATTTAAATAAAAATGACTCCATTTTTCCATCATCAGTACTAAAAAGTATGCCCAGAAAATATATATACTCTTACTTGAACAAATACTTTGCCCAAACGATGCAATGAATAGGTTCTGAAGGCGTATTACGAATTGTACAGCCGGGAAAAGTTCTCTGGGTTGGCTTAGGATGACATTCATAACACTCGGTCACACCCTACAAAATCAGGACATGAGAAAAGTATTTATTTCATCATGGTTGTTACTCAACATTATAACTATAAGGTAATATAATTATAAATACTTCATTCATTCATCTACATTCAACTGGGTTTTATGTTGTCAAGGAAATTGAATCCTTACTTTACAGACAAACTCTAACATAAAAATTAACTGAATCAAGCAGTCACAGCTAGGGCTGTGCCAGGACTCCTCAGACTGCTGGCCCAGTGAACATTACTTATAAGCCAAATAAAAGTCACTGCACCCGAGTGTCAAATATGAGAAGTTTACCTTGACTGCACTAACCAGAAAGAAAAGCTACTAGAAAGACAAACAACAGCTTTCTAACCAATTATTTCTTAAAGTTGTAAATCTGTTATTTAAATATTATTCATAGCCATATACTTATAATCTATACATGAAGTGAGTTAAAAGTAATCAATTTCAAGATAGATCAAGTCTATGGCACCTATGACAATTTCTCGAAATTATCATCTTTCTTTATCTCAACAATTCTCAACCTCAGTCTTAATACACACTGGTGACTCAGGATAGGATCACAGTAACGAGGTACATCAAAAGCAATGTCCTTCTAACAAATGTTAAAGAACCAAAACCCATAAATATTGTCTTAATATAAATTGCAGCGGGTTCAGTGTTTTCTCTATAATACCATTTCTTCTGCCCTTAGCCTTCCAATGCTTTCTTGGAGGTAGCCACACGGCAAGCACTTATCTCTCACATTAACAGTGCAAAAAAAGTACTGCCTTGATTTGTTAACAGATACTGAAAGTCTCCATTTATTCAACTAAATTTAACACACATTGATGTGTACAACAGTCTTTGTAGAATGATAGTGAATAAGCTTCTAAGGATAATATTTAACAGTTAAAACAAATAAAGCCATAATTTTCAACATGGATAAATGCCAAAAAAAAAACCCAGACAAAAACCCAGCAAATGTTAAATACCGTATAATTCCCTTTTCCATACTTTCAAAACCTGTAAAACAATTCTTCAAATGTATCCATAATGTTTAATTTCTTAAAAGAAGTAAAAGAAAATATTTGAAAAGTAAATGAATCACAATGTTGAGATTTTAAAACTGGGTTATGGGCACACAGGCACTTGCTCTGTTATTCTCTAGTGTCTAAGTGTCTGAAATATTTCACAAGTACACCCCCAAAAAAGTTTTCAAAGTTCTCTTCAGATATATAAATCCAGACTCCTTTACACAGAAAGTAACTTTTAGATGACTGGTTTATCATGTATCAACTACAGCATGACATGTAGTCATGGCTACCAAGAATTTTTAAAGGTAAGTTTATTATGCTTACCAGTCTAAGGACTTTAGTACACAGACTAAATGAAACACAGTGGCAGAGCTAACATATCTCCCTGCCCATAGTCTTTTTGGGGACCTTTATAGCATCCTGAGTTTTACATGTGCATGAAAATCCTTTTATACTGGACGTCGACCTGTTCATATTATATAAACTCACAGTTTACTTCCTCCCCTGTTAAGGTCTGAAATAAATATTTGGAAATTAAAAAAAAAAAACTTTTCTTTACCTTTTTGATAGTAGTTACTTGTCCGAGATAACCAGCAGTTCCACTCTCAATAAGAGGGACGTCAGCTGCAAGACACATCCTATTTACATGGTTTCGGGCAGCTGGAAGAAAAATACTAGTTAGCAGAAGCTTTTGAAAAAACAATTAACTATCTTTAATTAGGATGACATACACTCAAACTATTTCTCATTATTTTTATTTTATGTATAATTTTCTTATGGCTATGGACAGAGTAATGCAACTGTAAATTATAGACATTTAAGAGACATTCACTTAGCAAAATTTCAAACATAAGGAATTTATATATCACAAATTTACTTCAGGAAAAGCACCCCTAGAAACAAGTACTTTTTGAATCCCAAAGTGCCATCTTCCTCTTCTATTGTTGTACCTTAGCCAAGACATTGTTTCAATGTGTTCCTTAACTCACCACTATTTCAGTATAATTAACAATGAGAAATGTGTAATTATGAATTTGGAACTGTTAAGGCAGTTTCAAGCTAGGGAAAAAAAGATTCATGTTAAAAGAGTCATTCTGACTCTTCCTCATGTTTTTTCTTTGGTATTTCTGGTCCCAAATCATTACAAACTCATTTGACAGATGTACTTTTACACATGGAAGTAATTACAGACAGGGACTACTACGGAAATATTTTTACCAACACACATCCTACATAGTCACATTCTTTAGATCTTTTAACTTCGCCTTTATTTACACCTTTTGATAGAACAGCAAAGTGCGTAGTAGCTAAATTTCTCCCTGGAACAAATCAGTTCTAGATAAAACTGCAATCAGTTGGCAAGCTTTAAACCTGATCATGCTTCCCTTAGGTCTTTTATGTTCTAACTCATAAGGAAATATTTTAATTAATAATAAATTTGTAAACAGCTTTAATTTGGGAGAGGGGAAATACTGAGAAATTAAAAGTATTAAAATCATCTCACCTCTGTTATCTAAAGCATTCATAACCAATATAAACTGTCGAAAAAATTCCACATTATAGTCGGGGCTACAAGGCAAAACAAAAAAAGGTCACCGAGACAACTAGCCTTATATGTGATCTTCATAGTATAATACAGAGTTCTGAAAAAACATATTAGTAAGTGTAGAAATAACTGATATTAGGGGTGTATGCCATATAGATAGGACGGTTTGACTTTTTCTAAACACAAAATTTTAAATTATTTCCCCCAAATTCCTACCCTTTTGGCCAGCTATCTAGGGCACAAGAACAGGATCTCCAACAGGCAGAAAGATGGCATGACCCCACTAGTCCCAGCAGGCCCTCTCCAGCAGCAAGTGCTGGGAACACATGAAAAGCACATTCCCAGGATTTGCGTGGCCTCTGGCTTCATCTCACATGGGAAGGATCAGGCGGGGCTCAGGCCCCTAGGGTCTCTGCTTTTAGCAGCACTGGAAAAGCAACACAGGATAAGAGGCTATAGGGCTTTAGGCAGGTCTGTAGAGCAAACATCCAGATCAAAAAATATGGTGGAGATACAAATGCCCCGAGAAAGTATAAGACTTTCCCCAATTCCAATGCCTCAAACGAGGACTATTTTTAATACCATTTACTTGTGAACTAGGCAACAACTGCAGATAAAGGATAATTTAGGTCCAGAGTTCCTTCACTCCAACACCTCCAAAATTATATATTTATTCTATTTATCTTGCTGAGAGAAGAGTATTCATGTACTGTCAAAACTGCTGCCCCGCCACAATTCCAAGTGTTGTATTACAGAAGTCAGAGTCCTAATAACAGATTATTTTGGGAGGGAACCTTAAAGGTGAATGTTGAAATGAATCAGAATGAGAGAAACATATTTAGCAAAGTCTAATTCATCATATACAAGGATATTTCATAGTCTGAAATATCTTCTTATTTAAGGCAAGAATATAAGGTCCTTTACAAATTTCTAAGTAACTCATTTATTAAAAGTAATAAAATATCTCATCACTTATCTAAATCATTCAAACCATATACATAAACTGGTAAAAAGAATGCCACTTTGTAGGCACAAATTACCAAATTTTAATTATTCTAGAAAAATCATTTTGAAAAGCCAAACGAGGCCAGGCACAGTGGCTCACGCCTGTAATCCTAGCACTTTGGGAGGCCAAGGGGGGAGGACTGCTGGAGGCCAGGAGTTTGAGACCAGCCTGAGCAAGAGCAAGACCCTGGCTCTACAAAAACAGAAAAATTAGCTGGATGTGGTGACATGCCCCTGCAGTCCCAGCCACTCGGGAGGCTGAGGCAGGAGGATCGCTTGAGCCCAGGAGTTTAAAGTTGCAGTGAGCTATGATGATGCCACTGTGCTTTATCTAGCCCGGGTGACAGAGTGAGACCCTGTTTCACAAAAAATTAAAAAAAAAAAAAAAAAAGCCAAATGACTCTGAGCTCATCTATTTGGCTAAAAAATACCTTATACTTTTAAAGTTTAATTAAAAATTCACAGCAAACACAACTTTGCAACATAACAATTAGAGCATACTTCATGATGCTGTCATGGTAGGCAATGATATTAGCTTTCGGGTAAAACTGCAGTACGCTTTCTTTGGCAACCTGGAAAAACAAACAACACTAAATTACTACAACATTACTGTTCTTATTTGAAATCTGCTTCTGACAGAAACAATGCTATTGTTTATCTACTTACACAGTACCTTATTTATATTAAACACTATAGAAATACAAAAATTTGACAACATTCCATTAGGATTAAGTTACATACACATATTTAGAGCCCTCTCCCATCCCACCAAACACACTTTTACTTGAATGGCAAGTTTCGGCAAATCTATCAAATGCAATAACCAAATGTCATTCATTTATTTACTTAAGAAATATTTACTGAGCATCTTCTGTGTACCAGGACCTATATAATGCACATGGTGAACAAAAGAAACATTACTCAAATAGCTGTCCAGATAAGTAACTACAAACTATGATAAACAACACATAGGAAAAGTAAAGACTGTTACGAGAGGAGACCTGACTTAGTCTAAAAGGTTTAGGAAAGCACCCTGGAAAAAGAAACCAATATGAAAAATGAAAAGGAGAAACAAGTGGGAGTTTGCCAAAGAGCTGGGAGAGAAGCATAGGGAAGAGATGTTTTAAGACCCTGAATCATGAAGGAACATTTAAGAAACCAGAGACGGTCAGAGTGGCTAGAGCCCCAGGGGAGCCAGCCCTGCTTTAAATGGGACAACAGCTTCTTTTGCCCTCAAACATAGGTGTAGAAACACGGGGCTCACCCTAAGTAAATGATCAGATTTAAATATGAAGAGGACATGAAAGTCACACCAATTAAAGGATTATTTCCTTTTTAGACCAAAAAAGGAAGCCTTAGTCTTCATTCTAAGAGTTTTACATGACATATCTTTTTATTCTTCAAAATCCCTCAGCTAAAGAGTCCGCTTCACCCTTTTTCTCCAGCCTACATACAGGAGAGGCAGAATTAATCTGGTACCATAAATAGAAGATCCATCAAAGAATTATAGAAATGGTAAGAGAAATATAGTTACCTGTGCCTTTGACCTTCCAACATGTTTCTTTTGAAACAGAAACTGCCTGTTGAGGTTGCTGACATCAATAGTATCCAGATCAATCTACAAATGCAGAAACCCCAGATAAATCACAAATGCTCGGGGTACCTGTGAGCAATGTCACTCTCCTCAGCACCTATAACTCAGAACTTTTGTATTTACTACTTCAGTAGAAAAAATGCTTTTAGAACCAGTCACACTAAAACTGTTAGACTGATAAAAATAACTTAATGTATACAAGAATCAAGATTTAATGTCAGACAACCTTCTTTCTCAAAAACACTTTGAAAGGATGGCATTATTTTTGTTTTGTTTAATCATCCTGGCAAATGTTTCAGGAAATTCCTCTGACGGCATCAAAATAGATGTGAATTTTTTGAAAATATATGTGAAGCGAGCACTATTGAAAATAGAGAAAATCTATTAATCTAATTACTCTTTCAAATCCAATAGATTAAATTTTACTGTGCCCTGTTCTTTAAAAATACACAGCAAAACAGATTTACTGAATTTCTCTTGTCTTCATCCACACATTTCATTTACAATTATTACCTGAGTACTGTGTAAGTTTCTACACATAATTTTAAAAAGTGTCATGTTTTAAGTTTTATCTAACTGCTACTTAAAATATAATATATATAAAGGAAAAACATAAGGATGGAGGAAAAAAATGACTAAAGAAAGTCATTTTCATTCCTTTTCAATCAAATTATATAAACAGTAATCAAATGTTCTAATTGTGAAATATCCTAATGGTTTTGGTTACAATTTGCAAAAATCATCAAAACACTTAACTACCAAAACATTTTTTTATTTGTACTTCCTAAATTTATTAGAAAAATGAAACCACATAAAGGATAAGCATTTATTTTGCAGGTACCCAAATTCACTATCTTGTCTACTACAAAATAGTTCTTTTAAACAAGTATCAGTAGTTATCAGCTAAAGCACAGTCCTATTTGTATTTGTGGTACAGAATTGGATATGAAGACTAATCCCACAAAAACCAAAGGAAAAATGTGTACATTTTTCTCCCCTTCCCCATCATTCATTTATTAGTTCAGTCTGCCACCTCTATTTTTTTTCATTCCATGTTTCAGCTACAACTTTAAGACACTTTAAACTCACATCCAAGTTGCAAGTAACATCTCCAATCTCTAAAATGTTTCCATTAATAGAAATAACTGGATTGAATATCACAGTGGCTTCCCGTCACTGTACACCAATGCAAAGGTTAAAATCCTAACATCTTTAATGCAGTAAGCAAACGTACTACCTACTGGGATCACAACAGTCACGCAGACGTACCCAATGCGGAGGAGCGTGAGCCCCAAAGGGGTCTTGTTTTGCTTTGTGACCCAGGGTAAGTTACTAAATTAAACCCAATGCATCTCAACTTTCCTCAACTGTTGGAAATAAAACAGGACGAAGACAGCGTTTGCACTCTTGGGTGGGAGTGAAACCACATGCGTTACTGCGTGCGAACCGCGCGGGACTCGGGACAAGCGCTCAGGATGGGCTGGTTGCTGTTACCGCGATCGTTACTGCTGAGTTATGCGGGGACCTCTGAATTTAAGCCACAACGTCCACGAGGGACTTAATCATCTGCTGCGTCCCGTTACAGCTGGGGAACTGCTTTGAAAAGATACGAGACTGCCTCCACTTCCACGCCCTCGAGGCGCCACAAATTGACGCTGTGAGGCGGGGGCCGCGCGCGGCCTCCTCGCCGTCCACAACCGGCCCGGCGTCGGCCCCATCCCCGCCGAACAGCTCGCTCTCCGCCGACAGCCGCAGCCCCGGGCCTCCTGGCCGGCCCTCGCCCCCCAACTCCGGACGCGAGCCGCGGGCCCCGAACCTCCAGCCCCCGCACCACAGCCCGCCATTCAACCCGCGCGCGCGCGGGCCCGGCCCTCACCAGGTCGATGCTGCAGAAGCCGGTGAGCACGAGGTTCTTGAGGAGCTCGCAGCCGATCCCGCCCGCGCCCACCACCAGCACCCGGCCCCCGGCCACGGCCTCAGCCAGCTCCTGGGGCAGCCCCCGCGACAGTGCCATGGCGGGACGACCACGAGCTGCGGCGCAGGCGGAGGCGGGAGAGCCGAGCCGCGGCCGGAAGCGGGTGGGGGAAGGGCGGCCCGGCTTCCGCTCTTGCGCACTACGGCCGCCCGTCGGCGACAGGCGGGCGGCCCTTGGCAACCCGGCTGGTTTGGCAGCCCCGAGCCCGGGAGGCTCCTTGCGAAGGCCTCGGAGACTTCCGGCCTAGGCTGGTGGTGTCTTTCACACAGGAGCACAGACCTGCTATCCGGCCAGAGAAGTCTGAGGGTCGCCTTTTAGCCTGGTGGTTTGAGCTTCCAGCCTCAAGACTTCTTGCAGGTTCGAAAACTCACGTCCGTATGTGCAAAGAACTCTTACAAATTAACAAGTGTCACCCAAACAAAAAATACAGGCAAAGGATGTGAGCAAGCATTCACCAAGAAAATGGACAATATGATCAATAACCATATTAAAATGCAAAACATGCAAAAATA
The DNA here is from genome assembly GCA_963575035.1 of Avahi laniger. Classification (NCBI taxonomy): domain Eukaryota; kingdom Metazoa; phylum Chordata; class Mammalia; order Primates; family Indriidae; genus Avahi; species Avahi laniger. The sequence goes on along the minus strand of CAUYSK010064516.1, from coordinate 3,745 downwards.
GTACTAAGATTATTTTCACCAATGAAACTGACAAAAAGAAAAAGTTATAATACTCTATTATCAAGGGATTGGGAAAAAAGCACTCCCATACACCCCGGGTAAGGATTCTAAAGCAAAGATTCTCTAGAAAGCCATTTGGCAATATGACTCAAAAAAACTAAAATTATGCATAGCTTTTGACTTATTCAACCCAATTCTAGGAATTTGTCCCGAGGCAGTTATCACTGATTTAAAAAAAAAAAGAAAAGATTTAGCCATTGGGATGGTCATGAGAACAAAAGTTGGTGGAAAAAATGCTAAAAATTATATAAAGCTTTTGGTGCATATTTTAAAAAGTACTTTGCAGCAATTACAAATTGTAGGAAAAATATTTACTGATGGAGGAAATGCTCACAATATAATGTTAAAAAGATATAAAAGCATACATACGATTAAATTTTGTAAACGAAAAACCCAAAAATATATTAAAAGACAGAAACAACAGTTAATACTTTTGTGTATCTGTGTGCAGTGAAATTGTGTATAATTTGTATTAGTTCTTTAAACTGTTGTTTCTCGGATGCTCATGTTCTTCAAATATTAATTTTAAAATCAGGAAAAAATTATTAGCAGAAAGTAGGAAAAGACCGAAAACAGAAAAATGCTGGTTGACTTCTGTGGTCTTTCTCATCAGCTGCCTAGTTCACCAGCCACGCATCAGGCAGGTCTGTGATGAATACTCGGGCCGTCTTGATGCATGAAGGGCCAGGGCACCCGACCAGGGTGGGGGTACTTCTATAAAGTGGGCTGCTGAGAGTCCTGCCTCCACACTGACCCACAGAGGCCTCACCCTGCAGCTAAACTTAACAGATGCCCTCCTACAGATGCCAACCTTCCTCCTCTCTCCAGACACCCCGTGAATGGGGAGCTGCCTTCCTTCTCTTCTGGGCTGGGCTTGGTGCCTTTCTCTGAGGGTTTGCTGTGTTTGCGTGTGGTGTAAAATACGTGCCCATCTTAACAAATTCTAATAGAACATAAATGCAGGAAGTAAAAGCTGAAAGTTCACCTACACAGCAACCCAATCCCACTCCTCAGGACCTTTGCTGGGTAGTTATCTTTGTAGACCTAGGTCTTTACATAGCAATAGAGAGTTTACTTTTAAATGGGTTTATACTGGAGTTGGTTTCCTGTATCTTGTTTTCTTCACGATGTCGCAGATGTGTTTCTACTGGATCATGGTACCGACCCTGCTAATCTGTATTTTATTTACTTAGATAAAACCTGATACAAGTGTGTATAACTAGATTCAAGAATGTGTCTGATCAGAAGTACAACAGGTCTCTCTCCATCTAATAAGTCCGAAATGTAACACCTAACTCAGATATCTGAAAATGTCTATGTCAACTTCTGATCCACAGAAATATACTCCTAGGCAACAACTCTTGTCCACCGTCTCGTCAAAGGAGGGTACTCCCTGGCCATTTAAATAAGCCTAAGTTCTGTAGCTATCGGTCTGAGCAGTCTGTTTTCTGTTCCAGTTGGAGTAAGTGGTCTGGCAGTCTGAGGCATTCTCTGCCCACAGCAGAGTGTGCCACAGGGAAACAAGTGGTCACTTCTCCAGCACGACAGAGAAGAATCAAAAGCTCTCTGCGGGGCTATGCTCAGCGTCAGCCCTGCGAACCCAGCACTCCTAAAGCTTCACCAACTAGCACCTTTGGTTTGTGCACATATAGTCACTTTCTCTCACATGTCCCAGAGGTGGCATCAGGTGGGGCTCTCCCCAGTCACACGCTGCTCAGAAGAACCACACCCCAGGATAATTTAGGCCTCATTATCCTCATCTACACAGGCAGAGTGTGTCTGAACATGACTGGGAGTGTTTTCATACTGTTTTTAAGGGGCAAAAGAAAGGAAGTGGTTGATAACATAAAAAGTGAGGGAAGAAAGGGGAGACTGGAAAGGTGGATAGCTGGATAAAGGAACAGTATCCAGAACAGAGTAAGGACCCCTTTCTGAGATGCTGCAAGAGCAGAAGGTGGGAGCGGGTGAGGGTAGGAGCCTGGGCTGGGGAACACGGGCAGGTCTAAACAACCAATGTCACAGAGCCAGAGCCTCAAGCACCTAGAGCAGGTCAAGTGGTTTCATCTGGCACCATCCAGGGTGCAGTGGAATGCACAGTAACACGAGGCTCAATTCTGCTCTTGGCTCTACCGCAGCTCTCCCTTCCTCCTAGAATGCCCACCAGGATGCCTGTGCAGAGAACACTGGCCCTCTGGGCTTGAGAGGAGCCGCTTCCAAGCTGTCACTGTGGAGACAGCCCATTGACCTTGAAAAGATAGATCAGCCCACAGTTAGAAAGTCCTGGCTACAGCCCCAGCACAGGTGCCAAAAAGCAAAAAGGGAAACACTTAAAACAGAAGTTGGCCAGGTATGGTGGCTCATGCCTATAATCCTAGCACTTTGGGAGGCCGAGGCAGGAGGACAGCTTGAGCTCAGGCGTTGGAGACCAGCCTGAGCAAGTGCAAGACCCTGTCTCTACCAAAAATAGAAAAAATTAGCAGGGTGTGGTGGCTCGCGCCTGTAGTCCCAGCTACTAGAGAGGCCGAGGCAGGAGGATGCCTTGAGCCCAGGAATTTGAAGTTGCTGTGAGCTATGATAAGCCACTGCACTCTAGCGGGTGATAGAGGGAGACCCTGTCTCTCCCACCCCCCCAAAAAAACAAACCCAGAAGTTAACTTGTGAGTTAAAATAAACACATATTTGGACAGTAAAATTTATTTTAATTTATAAAAATAAAATGAAATGCTCTACTTAAATAATAATTCATCTGGGTCTTCTTGTATAATACAATATTCTTCCATGGGAGTCTGGTGATTTTGAGGCCAACAACTCTTCTCACATGTGTAAACAAGAATTGTTCCAAATTCCACAGAAAGACCTGAAAAATATAACATATTCAGGATTCCAGAAGAGAGCAAGTTATGAGATACACTTAAAATGTACCTACTTAGTGGACAGAGCAGACTCTGGGGCAAGACTGCCAGGGTTTAAATGCCAGCTCTACCACCTTGGGCAAGTTACTTCACTTCTCTGTGATAAAGGTAGTATTTACCATGATAGTAAGATTGAGAGAAAGATTAAATAAGCTCATACGTATAAAATACTTAGAATGGAGCCTGGCACATTTTAAGTGTTCAATGTAAAACAAAGAAGTTGTATGATTAGAAGATACTAGAAGTGAAGGAGAAAGGCTCAATGATAACTAGTGTTGCTAAAGGGAGTGATTTTACCTTAGAAGCTGAAAAAAATTAGGTAAAGCAAAAACAGTGCTTACTGCTTTCGGCTGCGATACATCACAGTCTATCTTATAATAAGTGAACATTGTTGAAGAAAAGGTTTATTCAAAAGAAGCAGGAAAATATACTTAAAAAATTAAACAAAAATTTCAACAAATCCTCCATTACAACTGTCTAGACAATCTAATGTTGAAAATCCATATTAAAATATATCACATAACAGAACACACTACTGCCATAAAAGGATTCAGGCAAAAAATATAAAATAAATCCTAAGAGTGTATAGATATTTATCAATGAATAGAGTCATGAAAAATGACACCAAGAAAACACAAGCGGCCGGGCGCGGTGGCTCACGCCTGTAATCCTAGCACTCTGGGAGCCCAAGGCGGGCGGATCTTTTGAGCTCAGGAGTTCGAGACCAGCCTGAGCAAGAGCGAGACCCCGTCTCTACTAAAAATAGAAAGAAA
>CAUYSK010064515.1:0-29873 GCA_963575035.1 Avahi laniger | reverse complement strand
TAAAAATAGAAAGAAATTAATCGGACAACTAAAAATATATAGAAAAAATTAGCCGGGCATGGTGGCACATGCCTGTAGTCCCAGCTACTTGGGAGGCTGAGGCAGGAGGATTGCTTGAGCCCAGGAGTTTGAGGTTGCTGTGAGCTAGGCTGACGCCTCGGCACTCACTCTAGCCCGGGCAACAGAGTGAGACTCTGTATCAAAAAAAAAAAAAGAGAAAGAAAGAGACTAACTTTTGGATGCAGGACGCAATAAAACCGGGACTCCTCCTGGTCCTGAGCCAGCCTCCCCCGTCAGCACCCAGCTGCCTGCAGTGCCTTGAACACACGCAGCTTTGCACATGCTATTCCTCCTACCTGGAAGGCCACCGCCTCCCTCGTCTGCTGAAGTCGACCATTCTTTCCTCAAGACGTAGCTTCCACGCCAGCTCCGTTGTGAAGACTCCCCAGGCCTCCCCAGGCAGAGGCAGTCATAGCGTCCTGTGTCCCAGCGGCACCCCCCACGTAAGAATACATTCACATACTCATTCTCAACATGTCTGACTCTGCCACTCGCTGTGAGCCCCTCGAAGCTAGGAACCATGTTCTGTTGATTTTTCTGTCACCAGAGTTTAAACTGTACCAGGTACATACTTTGGCTCCATAGCTATTTAGCAAATAAATGAAAGAATGAATGAGTGAGTGAGTCAACAAACAGCAGCATGGCTGAGCCCACGCTGTGGACGCAGACGTTCTCTCCTTGCAGTCAACCGTGACGAGGAGGACTGGGCCCTCCCACAGGCTGCGTTGCCCCGGCTGTGCAGATTGTCGTATGTTGGGATCGAGAGCCTGGCATGGCACTATTAGGAGTCTCAGATTTTCCTGATATCCACAGGAGTCCCAGCACCGCATTTTGCCTAACAAATACGGTCGTTCACACTAAATGCATCTCAAATGAGGGAACAAATGTATGAATAAATGAATGAAAACCCATTTCACCGAGTGCAGATTGTTTTTTCCGAGTCAGGATATCTACAATCATCTGGCTTTACTTCATCTCCTTCCTAAGACATCTGGCCTCCGCTCGTCAGTCTGGTCAGATGGGTGGGTGATCCCATTGGAATGGCCACCTCTGCCTGTGCCCCACTCCGCTCCTCTGATCAGCAGGTTTGACACACTCCTCTGAGAGTTCCGGTAGCGCCCCCTTTCTCACTCACACCCACATTGCTCTTGGTTTTCCCAAGCAGGGGAGAACTGCTATTCAGGAAACAGTACATTCTCTCAGACTCCCCTGCTCGAGTCTCAGGTTCTATCCCCAAAAGTTCATTCTTGTCTCCAGGCAATTGCTTTTGCTACCTACTCACTTGTAATCACCCCATCCTTCTCTTCCCTATTGAAAAAAAATTTTTTTGAGACAGGATCTGGCTGTGTTGCCCAGGCTGGAGTGGAATGCAGTGGCACAATCATAGTTCACAGCAACCTCAAACTCCTGGGCTCGAGTGATCCTCCTGCTTCAGCCTCCTGAATAGCTGGGATTTTAGGCATGAGCCACCACGCCCTGCTGGTTTTTTAATTTTTTTATGGAGATGAGGTCTTGCTATGTTCCCCAGGCTTGTCTTGAACTCCTGGCCTCCAGCGATCCTCCCACCTTGGCTTCCCAAAGTGCTGGGATTACAGGCATGAGGCCAGGCCTCTATTAAAATATTTAAATTTTTTTTATCCTTCCAGCAAGAGACTTGCAGCCAACACTTCCCCAGCCCCTTTAAAATGCCATAACCTGTGCTCAGGTCTAAAGACAGCAGGGCAGTGAAACGTGGGCCTGCTCTTGCCTGTCCCAGCTCACACAGGCTGCCCTGCCTCCAAATGTGGGCGTGTCATCCCTCTGCTTCACTAATACTTCCTTACTCCTCATTTCTTTATAGCGTTACTTTTCCCCAAGAGATTGCACACCCTACTTCTTCTAAACGCACCACAGCAACCAGCTCAAAACTTGAATCATCCCAGGCACAATAAATATTTGTCACCCTAACTGGAGAGGGCAGCTTTTCACAGGTTGACATGGCTGATCTCAGAAAAAGAATTCCCAGATCCTTTGTGAAGCAGCCCTCGTGCTTTTCTCGGATCAGAGGTGGAATGCGGGATTTGCTCTTTCTCCTTAAATCTTTGCCTTAAAGAAGAGAACTAAATTTTCAGAACTTGAAACAAAAACTGAAATCATCCCGTTTTGTCAGTCATTCTCCGTGTAATAATACGGTTTACCGTCCTCTTCCAGAAACTGTGGACTCTGTAGCATTTTTCAGCCACGGTTCCTGGCTTCTTTTTCCTTGTTTGTGCCTGGGTTCAGTTTTACATTTGGGTTGGATTTTATGTCAGGAAGTAGAAAGACATGAGGGAAACAAATTGGTTCCATAATTCAGACACACATTTTCGGTACCGACGGATGTGTCCCGTCTCCTTTCTATGCACCTGACTCTTTGTCTGGGAAGCACTTCTGAAAGGAAAAAATAAATAAACAAACTAAAATATAAGCCACCATTAGGGGTATAAAAAAGATCGTAGATAGCTGGAAAACGGATTATGCAGTGCAAAAGGTTGAAATAACCCACAGCACCAAAAGCCAGGGCTGCCCGGGATCAATTACCACTGAGCCCGTAATGATCTTCTTACATCAAAAGTCCTTTCAAGACATAGCAACATACCTGCCCTGCAAAGACTCTTGAACCAGAGGATAATGTCATCATCAATACAATATCCTTTCTCTTTTGTGAGCACTTTAGAAAAAGCCCAGTGGAGTAGTGACTCTGGTATTAAGTGTCATTTGAAACAATACCCTGAAACCATAATGCAATCTTACTCCCGAAATGTGAAGTATTTGCTGCCACCGGGGGTACACCTGGCACGTCTGGCTGCTCACAGAATAAATCCGTGATTTTCTTTTCACGCGCTTTCTCACTTCTTGCTTGCCTGACTAAGTTGCAAATCAGTTGAACTTACCCTGCTTTTCTGTTTTGTTTCAGGGTCTGGTATTTGTTTGTGCTTTATCTTCCCCTACCTCTTAATAAAAAGAGTAAACCAGTCTGCCTGTGAGAGTATTGACTGCGGTAAGAATGCCGGATTGTGTTGCAAAGAAGCCGGGGCCTGTAATGTTATCACTCAGCAGGACTGGGTTCCATCAGAAGGCACATGGTGTGCCATGACGTAGCTGGTCCTCGACCACAAAAGCAGACTTTTCTCTGTGAATTAGACGAACCACACAAAAGGCAACAATAGCTAGCATAAACACCATTTAATACTATTCACAGGCTATTGAAGAGATGGGCGTTGACTAAGAATTGCAGCAAAGCCAGGACATTGTAGTCAGATGAAAAGAGGTCTAATGAACAGGAAGCATCATTTGAGCAGGCTGACAGTAACCATATAACGGCGGGATTGTGGGGCTGGCATTTACCCCAAGGGTCTTTACAGTCAGAAAAATAAAGAGAAATTAAAGCATAAGGAATCCTCTTTGTGGACACTTAAAGCCCATGAAGCAACACAAGAAGCTATACAATTGTCTTTTCAAGACTTGGTCTGTGCTTTAGATAATTATGAAAAGGCAACATTTGGGGTGTGCTTAGTTATAGGATTCTATCTCACCCATTGGGAAAACTCGTCTACAAAAACAGATGAAATTTCCACAGCAAAATGAATAGTTGTATGAGCTTTCGCCTCATTTTAAAACGGGAAGAGCTAATTTCAGCTGGATTAGTTAAGCTATTCACCATTTCTGGCAGCCTCTTCTGGGTACATGAGGTGTCCATGGCAGGACACTCCTCATTTTTCATCAGGTGCATAAAGGAAAAGCCAAATTAAATAAACCTTTTGAAATATAAAGCCTATCTTTAAAATATTTATCCCTCTGTCTTATAGAAACTAATTTATATGGATATTAAGCTGGAATTTAACTAAAGTACTTTAATTTTGAAGCAAATCTTTAACGATAGTCACTCTTTGATGTGTACTGGGCATTTTTTTTTTTAAGAAAAGCATAACGAATGTACAAAATAGATTAAGAAAGATTAGTGAGGAAAGCACGAGGAGATTTTTATGAACTAGAAGGAACCCTAGAATGTTCTAGAATGTCATTGTACTGAGGAAGAAATAAGAACCAGGGAGTTAAGCAACACGTAACTAATCACATAACTATCACATAACTAGTAACTAGTAACTTAACTAATAATGTAACTAGTCACGTAACTACTGTTAACAACAGTAGCTTAAGTTAGACCCAGGTCTCTTGCCTCCCCGTCCAGGGTGCTTTCTTCTATTTTGAATTTAGAGATATTTTGATTTTTTAAATATAGAAATTATTATTATAGACATAAAAATTAACTTTTTCGTTGTTTATTTAGCTGTTCAACCTTGAATAATTGCTTAACCTCCCTGGGCCTCAATTGTTGAGAAGGATAAAATGAGTTAGTGTATATAAATGTTTGCTATTATTATTGTTTGTTTAAAAAATAGCAGAAAGGGTTTTGAAAACCATGCCCCAGTGACTTCTGGGGCCATCAGAGAACATCTGGATCATTCAGAAAGACCAACAGCTCCTACAGCAGGTGAGGGGTCTGAAGACCAAAGAGTTCTGACTGGCCCAAGGCACAGACATTGATAAACCAGTTCCCGGGTCTTCTTGCTGCAAACCAGAGCTCTTTTTCTAACGCTACTGTGATGTCTCTTAAAACCGTAAAATATCCTCTAAGAATAGTGCAGCTGCCTAATGTCACAAACCATGTAGAATAAGACTCAGTAGAAGCTGACCATATACACTAAATTCCCTTTTCTTTATAGCAGTGGTTCTCAAATTTTAGCATACATTTAAAATTAAAAAAAAAAAGGAAGCTTGGGGGGAAGGTCTTTTCCCAACATCTTCTAATTTTATAGGTCTCAGGGAGTGCCCAGGAAACCGTGTTTTTAAGAGGCACCTCTCCTCAGGTAATTCTCAGGTAGGTTGTCCAAAGGCTGCAGTTTGAGAAAAATTGCCTTAAAATATAGGTTCCTTTCTACCTCCCCGCCTTCACCTTTTGGTGGATCTCCATTTGATTTTCTTGTTTGTGCTCTGGGTCAACTGTTGCCATCTAACTTGGTTTGCTCACAGTGATGCTAATGAACAAAAGGATTTTTTTTTTTTTTAGACCAGTAAAAACTAACTAGAAAAAGCTAGTTCTGCTGAAGCTGAATGCCTCTTGCTGTCTCCAAGCCCCAAATTCTGACTCTATCTCTAGTCAATCATCTCTCCTCGTAAGCACAATGGGTTTGTGACAGAGAGTATAACAGGGAATCGCCGATACCCTAGCATAATAGGAAAAGCTCTGCAAAACACCAGTCTACTGAACGGTAGGTTTATCAACATCAGACATTCATTATTCATTTACTGATCATCCGTGGTATAAACTATGGTTTTGGAAAAGAGAGATTTAAATGAAACAAGCCACAATACCTTCAGCCCTCAGGTAGGTTGTAATCCAGTAGGGAAAGTAAAACATATCCACATTTCTCTTTGAATAAAAGGCATATTATACCACCCAGATTGCTCTGCATCTAACTCGGCTGCTGATTTTCCTCCTCAAGTTGCTGAAAGTAACACAGGGACGGGATAATGGCAGCAGAGCCCGGGCAAAGGAGATAAAGCAGGAAGAGGCCATCTGCTGGCAGCTTTCTTCACGTCCACTCCACCTTCCCTGTTCGTTGGCTTTGCTCACAAATACCTTCATTACATCACTTTGGCCCCAGCCAACAAATGTCACAGCAACAGCTCTGTGCCAGGCACTGTGCACAGTCCCAATAACAGGAAAAGAACAAAACGGGGACTCTGCGCTCAAACAGCAGAGAATACTCTCTATGGCACCATGAAGACACTGGGGCTTGGGGAGGCCAAATAATTTTCCAGCATCTCATATCTGGTAAGTGTTACAGAAGAGATCAATACCCTGTCTGATTCTGAAGGTCACATTCTTATCTTCTCTGTGTGTTTGAATTCATGTTTTCTGTGCACTCACTATGTGCCAGGCCAGTGCTAGACAGGGGTTGTGTTAATACAGTGTAATGAGTTCTGTTGTAACATTAACTGATAATATAGCAGTGGTTCTCCACCAAGGGCAATTCTGGGATTCCACCCATGGAGATACTTGTCAATGGCTGGAGGTATTTTGGGTTGTCAAACTCGGAGAGATGGGGATGCTACTGGCATCTTGTGAGTAGAGGCCAAGGGAGCTGCACACACCCTGCAGTGCATGGAAGAGCTCGCCCAGCAAAGAATTATCCTGCCCAAAACGTCAGTAGGATCGAGACTGAGAAACTCCATGATAAAGGAAGTGTGCGGAAGCAGTATTACCTCCCTGGGGAGGAAGTGGCAGAGGGTCAGACTGATTTCAAAGAAGAGGATGTTTTCAGCTGAGTTTTGAAGAGTAAGTAAAAATTTTCCATCTCAAGAGAGGAGAGTGGATCAGGAAGAGAGCACAAGGTGGACCAGCGGTCTCAGAGAAAGAAGATGTTCAGGGGGCAGCAGCTGTTTTGCAGGATGCAGCAGAATGGGGCAGGTAGGCAGGGGTGCCCCGGGAGAGCCAGCCTGTGCGCCCTCTCGCCTGTGAGGGGAGAGGAGCAGCAGGGGACTGGTGCAGAGAGACCAGTCTACTGAAGTTTAGACCCGTCACACTCATGGCCCTACGGAGGGATCAGGAAAGCAGGACTCGTCGGTGCAAATGGAGAGAAGATGCAGATGCTATTGCAGAGGTGGAATCCAATGGCTTTGTCTATTTAGTGAGTGAAGAGGAGGGAGGAATGAAGGCCCAGGTTTAGGGTCTGCAGGACTGGGAGGTGTTGAAGTGAGAGAGGAGAAACGTTGTCCAAAGCAGGAAGGCAGCTTACTCAGGATGAGTCTCGTGTTGGCCTCTGTATTGTTTTGTCCAACCAGCGATGGGTCTGATGAGATGATACTCAAGCCCTATTTTCCTAGATATAGAAATTGAATCTACAAATTTATCTGCAAATAATGTCAAATTTCTCCCATTCTTGGGGCTCCAGGGGCTTATGGGTAAAGGAACTCAGCAGTTCCTCAAACCTGCTGTCTCCTCTGCTGTTCTTCATTCTTCCTCTCTCAACAAGTTTCTCTGGAGGATAGTCCATATTCCTTGTTTCCAATTCCATTAGCCCCTGACAATCTGTTTTTCCCCAACACATCGCTGAGACTGGATTTTCTAAGGTTATTGTTGATCCTAGCACTTAAATCCAACAGCCTCCTTCATCTTGGGACTACTTTGCAGTATTTGACACTGCCCTGTTCTTTGAATTGCTCATTTTCCTGGGTGACCATGCTACTGACTCTCATGATTCTCTCATTGCCACTTTGTGAACTCTCCAAGGACCCAAAAATGGGATCCCCCAAGAGGCCACCCCACCCTCTTCTCATCTGTTTCTTTACTCTTTTTCTCTTGGAAGCCTCATGCCTCTGTATACTCTCTCTCTTAAACATGCCCAAATGCAATGTATGATAGTTCCTGCCCTGTCTTTCCTTTCAGTGTCCTTCTGGTTCCTTATCTCCATGGGGGGATCATGCTGGTGCCTCCAGCTGAGATATGCGATGGAGTAGACTGAGCAATGGCATCTGTGTGGCCTTGGCCATGGTACTTACAGCCTCAAGTAGCTCACATGTTAACTGGGCTAATGTGCGTTAAATGACTGTTAGAGATAGAATGGCTATAACCAAAAGGACAGTCAATAACAAGTTTTGGCGAGGATGAAGAGAAATTGGAACCCTCATACATTGCTTATGGGCATATAAAATAGTACAGCCACTTTGGAAAACAGCTGGACAGTTTCATTTAAAAAGTTAGGTGAAAATTTATCATAAAACCAGCAATTCCACTCCCAGGTATCTACCCAAGAGAAATGAAAGCATATATCCACCCAAAGACTTATATATCAATGTTCTTAGCAGCTTGTTTATAGTAGTCAAAATGGAAACAAGCTGATGAATGGATAAGCAAAAGGTGCATATGTCCATGCAATGGAATATTACTCAACAATTAAAGGGAAGGAAGTACTGATACATGCTTCCACACTGATGAACTCCAAGAACATTACACTAAGCAAAGGAAGCTAGATGCAAAATACTCCATGCATATGCATATTGCGTGACTGCATTTGCATGAAATGTCCCTTAAAGAAAAGTCCGTAAAGACAAAGTGCAGATTAGTGGTTGCCTAGGGTTTGGGGGGTGGAGCAGGGATTGACTGCAAGCAGGTCAAGGGGATCTTTTTGGAGATATGTAATTGTTCTACAACAGGATTGTGGTGATAATTGCACAACTCTGCAAATTTACCAAAAATCATTGATTGCACACTTAGAATGGGTGAATTTTATGGTATGTAAATTATACCTATTTTTTAAAATGACTATTGCAGTAATAGTTTCATCTTCTGTATTATGCTCATAATTGATGCATTCACTGTTGATGGACTCTCTCACTATCTGAAATAAGAGCCCCAGAAATTGGACACAAGCTTACTCTTTGAGAGTAAAAACATAAAGATCGGATAATAAGGAGCTCGTTCAAGGAGACTGAGAGACAGTCAAATGTATGGATATGACTAAGACACATGATTGCCTCCCTGCATCTGAAGCTACATCCTCATCACTGATGGTTTATACATCAGTCTTTCATGAGTTTGGTTTGCATAAACCCTACTTCACTTGTCCAGCCCTGGACCCTTTGGCAAGACTCACTGGGTTTGCCAAAAATATTTTTTAGAGAATGCACAAAGGTAAACTTTAGCTCAGTTCTTACTTAAGTAATTATAATTTTTCAATTATTGGGATAAAACCAATAAAGCTCAGTTAAACCTTAAGACACACCATTATATTCTGAAGTTTAATAATTGTCACAGTTGGAGATGACAGACTGTAGAATTTACTGTTATTTTCTGTATTGTTGTTCTAATTATAATAGGAGAGACCACTAAAACTTTAAATCAAAAGTAATTCTAACTTTTCTAAAATCATGAACTTTGCAATCGATTCAATGAACGTCTGTATTATATTCACATGACATAAGGGATTTACTTTAAATACAATTGGAGAATAAATATATGCACATATTTAGGCAATATTTGTGATTTATAGCAAATTAAAGGCGGCTAATAAAATAGTCCACACAACATCTTAAGGAATCCACATTTTAAATCATTACTTGGCTTGTTCTTAGTATTGAAATAATTATTGAATGCAAAGTCTTGATTGTGTTTACCCTCATCATTGGCATGTATTAGACATGCAAGTTTTCATTTTATAGGGCAAATTACCCCAACTGTGGTTACTAACCATCAGAGCAACATGCAGCTAACACCAACTATCCAGTTGGTAAAACTGGCACTTTTCTCGTACCAGCCAGAGGCAAAACTCTCTGGACATGCCCTGAAAAACAGAATGTTTGCTTTTTCCCTGCCTCTGCTGAGGAAGGAAGCTGTGAGCTGCATCGCAGAGGCAGAAGAGCAGGGTACCCACTCCGTTGGGGAGTTGATCACAACAGCGGCCTCCAGATGGGCAGAGCTGGCAGCTTTCTTGTGGCCCGTGTGAACTGTGTGATCTCATGCCTCTTCGAGCCCAGGGACAGCACTGAGGGCCTTTATTTGCACTGCACCTGCCCCGTAAGCAACAGCATTGATTTCTGCTCCCAGAAACCCTGAATAAGTAAAACTATTCATTGGATGTGCTGCCTGTTTATCACCCAGGAAGAAGGGTCTAGGAGTTCTCTGCCTCTTATAAGTCATGAAACTTTCATCTTATCTTTCTTTTCCAGCGTATTTATGTTTGTAAAATACTGAACAGACCAGAAACTCACACACAGCCTCTGGCTCTGGCTCTGTAAGGAATCATGCAACATAATATTTCTTTTTATTTTCACCTAAGATAATACATTATTAGCCTGTTCCTGCCCACTGACTCAGAGTAAATTTCTCATAAACAAAAGAAGCAAGTCATAGAAGCCTCAAAATGACACTTCCTCCTCTGTTCATCACTAAAAGTTTTCTTTACTTTGGGGAAAAGTGCAGAGAGTAGTTTAGTTAATTAACCACAGCAGATGGCCGTAATGACCCACAGAACCACAGAGCCGAAGGATTCTCTGAGATCAGCTTACCCTGGACTGTTAAGTTCAGACCTTCTCAGATGGATAATTTTTTATTCCCTCTGCAAAGACCTCTTACAGGAGAACCCTCCCAAACTGACTTAATACAGGATCTCATGACTCAGGCTCCCAAGAGTTTCTTTTGCCCAGTTGAAGTTGGGTTTCTTCTGGTGATTCTGGACCAACAGAACCTCTCCTCAGCCTCTGCCTCCTATATTACCTTCGCACAATTGAATACAGTCATTATATCTCTGTGGCAAAGGGATTCCAAGTCACCAGTCTTCTGGAGAATTGTTCTTTGATTATTATTATAAAATCACAGGACTAAATTAAAAGGAACATTAGCAATTACCTGCCTCAACTTCCATGCTTTGCAGGAATCTATCTACAAATTCCCAACAGCTGTAAACCCTACTTAGATAAGGATTGTGTCAGGGGACAAGGTGGTCTACAGTAGGGCAGCCGATATTTTCAATAAATCTATAAGTTAACATGTTCTTCCTTGAGCAAAGTTTGCCTCTCAGTAACTTCCACTGGGTCCCGTATGATCTTTCTAGAAAGATACAGAACAAGCTGAAGGCTCTTTCTTACAGGAACCCTTCAGATACTTGGCAATTCTCATATTCTCCACCTCCCTCAGTCCTGACACCTGTCTCATATGAACAGACACTCTGATTCGCATACACTTAGTCACACTTTGCTTTTAGGTCAAAGGACTGGATTGCACTTCAGTCCTTCAATGTTGCGATGCTCATTTTCACACTTACATTGCAATAAAGCTATATACATACAAAAATAACAGTTAAAAAGCTGTATATGTAATTTAAGTACATGAATGACAGAGTTTAAATATTTTAAGTAAAGTAAAAGAAAGAATCTCCACTTGAAAAGTAGAAACTCTGCAACAGTTTTCGTCAGTTGTCTCCAAAATGGGACATGTTCAAAATCATCCTTTGAGATGTAAGAAGAAAACATAACTTCTACTAATATTTTTGATCTAAAAGGTAAGAAAGGAATTGAGCTTTACTAATATTTACTATATGAAGTAGTGTATGTGTATACTTTATGAAAATAAACATGCTTAGGTTGGTGCATGCTCAGATTGCCTTAATTAGAGGGATAAACTATCAAAAAATGTCTGGAGCCCTCTGGTTGAAACAATGTTGATTAACTATTAATTTATTAATCTAAGTTACAAACTTCTGTAAGTAAAGTAGAATATTAGCATTCTGCAACAGAGGAGAGATAATTCACAAGGTAGTCTAAGATTTTGTCAACTAAAAAAAAAAAATCAAGAAGGTATTTTAATGTGTTTTAAACTGTACTAAACTTGATTTGATTCAATCAAATAGATGTAGTTTGTGTGAATTTCCCCAAAATAAGACAAATGGAAAGAAAATTTACTTTATCTGTTTATGAAACAGAAACAATAAAAGGTATATTCTAATACAAATTTACTCTAATTAGAAATCATTGATTTAATTTTTCTATTTTAATGTGATCATTGCTATTATTAAAATTGCCTCAGTCAAGTTAATGTTTTTTTCTTAGAGATTGTTGTCGATGATTATTCAGGGATCACTTTTATCCTTTCTGGAGCAACGGTGCATAAAGAATATATAGACTGTTTTCATCTAGGTACACAGCTCAGTAAATCAGGGTATTATAAACCTAGGCTATGGGATTTTTCTTCATGAACCTGAATAAAGTGTGAATGTTTTAAATCTTTCTCCATCTTTAAAATGGGGACAGTGGCAGGAAGGTACAAATAAACACTGGGTTTAAAAGAAGAAAGCAACACAAAACAAAAATTGAGGAAATAGAGAATGAATTTAAGATGTCTAAGATAGAGACCTTATGCAGACATGAGCCAGGCACAGTTATTTGAAAACCATTTATACTCTCAATTTGCCAAAGATATTTATACACTGCACTGGCAGTAATATTGTAGCAAATCATCCTCAAAATGGAGCAGTTCACTGTAACATGAAGGAAAAAGAAACACTTCAGAATCACATTATTTAACTATTCAGTGAATTTGCAGCACCTCTTACTTAAAGAATAACACACATACACACACACACACAGTGATAGCACAAAAAATCAAAGAACCAATTCCATTTCTCTCTGATTTTTAAAAGACAGGCTGTTACTATTAGGACTGATGAGTAGGAGGTGACGATTGCCTCACTTAACATGTTTTAATAAATGGTCAGCAACTTCCTTTTTGTGTATGATTCCATGAGTCTCATTGTTTCTCTTTCCATCTTCCTTTGATGCCTTTCACAGTTGTGATGTGAGCAGAGTGGCAGGAGCAGCAGACGAAGCGTAGTCAGAAGATGCTGACATGCTCAAGAGTGGCGGTGAGCTGTGCCACCCTCCTTTTTACCCATCACCCTGAAAGTCTGAGTAACAAACATTACCCAGCGCCAACATGACTGCCGCCCAGAAATTCTCTGATGAACCCGCCTGATTTGAATCCTAACTAGAAAAACCGAAGGACTCCGGCTCAGACTCCAAGCAAAGATGAATAACATAAATAGCCTTCTCCCCTGGGGGAAAAAAAAATCTAATCATATGTGTATAGATTTTTTTTAAAGGTTGGCATTGAATATTCAGAAATATATTAAAATCATATTTACCCTCAATGGGAAAATTGAAGGGAAATGATATGCTGAGACAAAAGGCCAACTCTAAAACTCGGGTGATGGTGACAGCTGTAAAATGCAAGCATGTGACGAAAGTGTATCTATAAAATGCTGCCACCCTCTTCCTCTCCTGGGCAGGGAGAGTTCAGAAGCTCAAAACCATCATCTCTGTGCCTTTCTCAGTGTCTTCTCAGTTAAATGGAGCTCCTATTCTCACCTAGAGCTTAACATAAAATCTTTCGAAACATGAGGATTTTGTTGTTGTTGTTAGTGGTAGTTAATGGATTTGCTATAAATCTGTACTAAAGAATTCAATAATTTCTAATATATTGTCATTAATAAAATGAATATAAATAATAATATAGGATGGCAATCTAGCGTAATACTAAGAATGCAAACCTTGGACTCAGAAAAGCTTGGCTTTGAATCCTGAGTCCATTATTTCTAGCTGTGTGCAAATCATTTAAACCCTCTCAGGCTCAATTTTGCATCCTTAAAATGGGATAATAATACCTATTATTCAAATTTAAGTCAAAGGGAAGTTTCAATTAGATGTGAAAATGTGTGTATAAATCGCATAAGTGTTCAGTAAACAGTCACTATTAGCATTGCCATAAATTTATAGCTATTATTTAATATCCAGGTTAAGATAATAAGGAAAATATCTTATATTCACACCAGAATTGATTTCTAGTTCTATACCCTGAACAAATGTGCTACATTTATTCTAGAAAAAGTCCAAATCAGTTGCACGCTTGTAATTTATGTGTAAATATTTTTCATGTTGTCATTTTTGTAGAATTTAAGAGGGAAATAGTGTCTTGAATAATGTCAAAGATTTCACTTATGTGAGTATGTTGTAGTTTATCTCGTTCTCATTCAACTTGTAAGTTTATTGGACACACACAAAATTTTTTTAATTGATCAGAAATTTAGTTATTGATCTGGGTCACATGTCTGTGAGATGTTATAAAGATAGGTGCCAGGAAAGCAGTCCTTAGACTTAAATATCAGAGGCATAAGGCAAGAAGGCATTTTGCCACAAACTTTAAAAACCATTATGTTGACTGTGCAGACTCCACATTTTAGGATACTGTTAATTTAGACTCCACATCTTAGAATACTCAGATTCCACACCTACTAAGGCAGGCAGAAAAGGTTTGTAACAATAAAAAGGATTCTGAAGATATGCAACTGGTATTTGCATGATACTGAAATTGATGTATATATGTAGGTACCTGTTCTTGCTGTGTAACAAATTGCACCAAAATGTAGCACCTTAAAACAACAAACATTTCACAGTTTCTGTGGGCAGAAATCTGGGAGCAGCTTGGGTGGTTGATTCTGTCTCAAAGTTTCTCTTGAGGTTAAGTTAGACCAGGGCTGCAGTCTCATCTGAAGGCTTGACCGAGAGAAGATCTGTTTCCAAGCTCACCCATGCAGTAGTTGGTACACCTAGGGTCCTCTTTGGCTGTGAGCAGGGATGTCAGTTTTCTGCCTTGTGGCTTCCCCATAGGTTGCCTGAATGCCTTTACGACATGGCAGCTGGCTTCTCCAGTTCTGTTCTTTGCCATGTGGGTCTCTCTAGAGGGCAGCTTACAACATGGCAACTGGATTCCCCTACAGCAAATGAAGGCAGACAGATTGACGGATAGACAGACTGTGAATATGAGCCTGAAGGCACAGTCTTCTATAACCCAACCTGGGAAGTGACATGACACCACTTCTCTGTAATCTGTTGAGCACAAAGACAGCTCTGGTACAGTGTGGAAGCAGAAGACACAAGGATGTGAGGACCAGGAGGTGGGGATTATTGTGGGCCATCTTGGAGGCTGGGTACCATGGCACCCATGGTGGTAAACAGCAGAATGGGCCTCATCTCTGCTTTAAGACCAACAGGATGCTATAGGTTTTCTCCGGCTGAAAGAATCAAACAGACCTCATGGTTGTGGGGAGGTCTTTGTTAGAGAAAAATCAAATGGAAAGATTTATTCACAGATATTTAAATGTGAAGCCATTTATGTAGTTACATATTATGGTTATGTTTCTATAAAGAAAACATGTTTTTCCTATGGTTTTTCCACATGGAATGAAAGAAACTATAATTTAGAAAGCTGTTCTCATACTATGCCTTTTCTACATGGAATAAAAGAAAAGATGATTTGAAAAACTCCAGAGTTACTACTACAGTCTCCAAAAATGTTAAGTTAGTGAACAAATCTGTTCAGGTGCTAAGTTTTCAAGAAAAATATCTTTCATTGAATTT
Source organism: Avahi laniger (assembly GCA_963575035.1). Taxonomy (NCBI): domain Eukaryota; kingdom Metazoa; phylum Chordata; class Mammalia; order Primates; family Indriidae; genus Avahi; species Avahi laniger. The sequence continues at coordinate 14,822 of CAUYSK010064515.1, read as the reverse complement.
CTAGAAGTTACCTAGAGCTATGCTTTCATTTTATAGATGAGGAAAGGGGACCCTGATTGGTAATTGCCTTTCCCAGGGGACACTGAGAAACAGAAAGAGATTGCAATGGAATTCCCAAAGGGGCATTACTTACCTTTATTTTTCAATCAGGAGCAGCTCAGGATAAGATTTTGCCATCAAGGCTTGTGTGGTATCCTGTACGCCAAGGAAGGGGGCAATAAGACAGAACTTGGTCTTTGTCTTCAAGGAGCTCATCTTCTCAAAAGGGAGAGAGAAGGACAAATATGAAGTGAAATGTCAAGACAACGTGGTGAGCAGAGCCCAAGCATCTGGTAGGTAGCAGTTGACACTAACTGTCTGGAAGGTACCCTTTGTGCTTTATTGAGTGTCCAATCAAAGAGGGAATAAATTACTACGCTACTGCTTCTGTCTTATAAGTTGTTTGGCAGAGTAACAAACATTTAAATAGAGTATAGCCAGGATATATCATAAGCCCTCAGAAGATTTGCTTTTCACCATAACTTAAGTATTTGAGGTTGGGGTTATTAATGACGCTTGAAATCAAAATGATCTGACACTTCTCAAACTTTTGCTGTATCTGATATTCATTCATTAAACAAATAATTACTGTCTACTGTGTGCTTGGCTCTGGGCATAGGGCACTAAATAATTCAGATGTGTCTCCACGCAGGCCTTATGAAGCTCACCATCTATTCATTTTCTTCACTCTACAGAAATTGTCACTTCTCTTTTTGCCTCATTGGTGGCTTTATTTTTGAGTTCTTGCTGCCATGATTAACCCCATTGCCACAGGGAAGCAAAGACTTCAAAAGTTAACGAAAAATGTCTGTACACTAGGGGTGAAAAAAAATATTTAGCACTGTCATTCTGGGTCCAATAGCGCCACCCTTCCTTAAAAAAACCCTTTGGGGGCTTGTTTGCTTAACACAAAATGTACTTGAGACACTGCCTCAGAATGAACTTTCGTTTCCAGAGTCTGTGATAAGTACATTTTCTTTCTTCACTGTGCCGTGAGAGACTGGCTTGGAAGAACACTTGGGTCACCTATAGGAAGTAACAGCTACTCTCGTTTGTGTGTCTGGTTCACTGGAACGTGTAGGTTTTCCCAGGGACTGGCTTGTTAATGGTTGAACAAACTGAACGCCAATCAGGAGCAAGCCATTTGTTTTCCATGAATACTTCCACTTCTTGTGATCTAGAGTCTTCTCTCAAATCCCATCTGTTTAGGGAGAATTCGAGGACAATGGATTAATGGCATTAATATTTCCCTCTTCACCTCCTGGAGGGCTCACATTTTTCAGGAGAAGGTGACATCAGTGTGAAACTCACCCTTCTTAAGCTTTCAGAAACATGTCTCCTTATTTAAAGATTAGATTATCCTACTTCCATTGTTTTCCATTGGATTTGTTTCCTTTCTCCTTTTTGGGGAAGGCCAGCTCACTATTTTTAAAAGGTGATGGACCATGTCAGGATTTAGAAAGTGAAAGGAAAGAGACTGGTTTGGATTTTCTCACTCTCTTTGTGTGCTCTAAAGCTCAATAAACTTCGAATGGTGACTGCAGGTATAGGGGTAGAGGAAAGCTTTTGTATCCTTAGAAAACCTAGGTTTCAGTTGGATTACAGAAGTAGTCAGGAGATAGGGAAAAAAGTTCAAATAGCACTTTGACTACTTTCCATATCAATGGATATGTATCAGCCATATTCCATTGCTATAAGAATCGGCATGTTCAAGTATTGATAAAAAATGTTTTAGAGAACACAATACAAGTTATCAAAAAATTGGATGAGTTTGTTGTAATGAAGACAGGACTGTACGTAGTTTATTTTCAAGTTTATGGATTCTTCTGAATACTGAATAAATTGTCACAATGGTACTAAAATGCTCTGTGAAAGAATCAGTCCAAACTCGGTTAATCTCCCTGATACATCTTTTCGTGATTTTTTAAAAAAGACTCTAAGCAAAAATTTTAAGCTCATTCCAGCACTACCATAGAGACTCACTGGGACTTGATTATATTCATTTATTGTGTGGATCTAATGTCACTTTCTTTAGAGCAATTTACAAAATAACACAGCACACAGCACATCTAAAGCAGGCGATAAAATCGGGATGTACCATTCTCACTGTGGGTTTATGTAACACATGGGAATTTCCTTAGTCTGTGCTTAAAATGTGAAACTAAGCAGCAGGCATTGGTCAATATTTATGAGCACACATGTCTCCCAGTTTCTTTATCAGTAAATACAGATACAGAGTTGCCTGGTGGCCACTCAAGGGTTAAATATTAATTTATTAAAACTCTCCAATTTCAACCACTTGGCTCTTTGGAGACACTGGGAATTTTTGTGAGGGATGCTGCCAATCAGAGTGTTAATAAACTTGAACTCACACCCAGTTGTGGCACTCATTCACCTTTTTCATAGTTATTTTTCACTCTTCATTTCTCAGTACTTAGCCTATGGCTCCCTTTCCCCTACCAGAGGGTTGTGTATATCAGAAATGATTGGGGAAAAAATGCAGTGATTATGTGTGCTAGGAACTGAAGATGATACCTCCAGCCAAGGTCAAGGAACGATTGAATGAGGCGTGGCCTCATTGCTTGTTTGTTATGACTACTCTCCAATTTGGAGAAATAAATACTGTGTAATAATCTCGTATCAGACAGTCAGTGCTACCCATCACCCTTTCTCCTCAGGTCTTTTTATTTGGGTACACATATGTATTATACCAAGGGAGCATAAATTAATTAACTATGCATAATTACCAAAGTCTGCAAACATACACAGACTTTTCACAGTGTGTAGGCTGGACATTGCAAGTTGTTAGTGTAGATGGTAGATAGCCATCATCTATTGTAAATTTATTCCCACAGCAGGATTAAGTGAATTCAAATTCAAATAACGCATCCATAATATGTTGCCTAACGTGAAGCGTTGTGAATTTCCTCATTGCGAAATGAAATAATGCCTTTGATCTAAGATACTTATCAGAACTACACTAACCACCGAGGTGCATTTAGATATCAAAAGGTATTGAATTTTGTGAATATGGAGTTTATTTACATAACTTTAAAACTTTGTGTTTCGGTATTTTTACTTGGCTAGAGGTATTGATTTGATTCAATGTACAAGAAGACTTTCTCCCAGCACCCAAAGAACACTGTTTGCATTTTTAAAAATTATCCCAGCTTGTTATATAATTGCAGCCACTAGGGCTGGATTTCTTCCACAATGCCCCTAGTCTTCTTTCTCTAATGACAACACACTTTCCCTCCAAAGTTTCCCAATGCGTTGCTTTCTATAGCTCACATCTTCCTATAAGAAGCAAGTTTGTTGGCTCATTAATACAGAACTTACAGAGAGGGTTCACTATATATTGATCTAATTAAAAGGTTTTTGAGTCAGGACAACAATAATAATGGGATTAATTATTGTAATTTGTGCGGCTGAAGTATATACATAAATAGGTAATCTTTATTTTTCAATATTGCTGGTGAAAAATGAATTTCAGACATTAGGACCTGGGAGAGTCGGGAGCTACAGCTGCCGAGCGGGTGCCCCTCCCGTGGTCCTGGCCAGCAGCCCCGACATCCCTGCACAAAGTAATCACAGATCACAGCATTTAATCACTGAAAACAAGCACTCCAGAGGACAGCGGTGTCAATATCCCACTCTCTCATTATCTGTTTGGATTGCACATCCACACTGTCAGATAAACAGAGTGGAAAATTAAGATTAAAAATATGGTAATTTCATTTCAGGCAGCAGGCACCACTCACTGCCCCTATTATGCTATTGATTACCTCTGAATTCAATTTTTCTTTCAATGCAAACTTTAATCTGTTTGCTACCCAGCAATTCAACTCCCCAAGGGCTATTTGAGAGTAAGTAACCATTTAATCTGATGCTAACTGAAAAATCACCGTCCTTAATGAATTGTGTAAATCATTCAGCTCTAAAGCACCTTTGACTTCTATTTCATTTTTTATTTTCCACTCAATATAGGAAAGGATCGGCGTGTGAATAATTACAAAGTAGCAAGTATTTTTACATAGAGCAAATATGATAAAAACCCTATTATAGTGGGGCATGTGTAATGAACAGTACTTTTTAATTTCAAAATAGCTATTCATTAAAAAAGAATGGAAGATTAAAAAGAGAGGCTCAAAGCTCAAGGTAAAAGTTGATAGACATTGTAATTACATGGTTAATTTCAAAGATTTATATGCTGTTATGATTTAAAAGGAATTTTTATGACCTGACATTTTCATTTGAGAAGATTTTTTATTTAAAATTAATCTTCGAGCTCCTATTCTTAATTATTTCTTGGCAAGCGATAAATGGTAATACCAAAAAATGCCCTATATCAAATTTTAAGCAGAATAAATGCATGCGAATTTTCGAACAGCAGTAAAGTGGTTTTTACTTATTTGAATTGCTTTACATTGAAATTCCCGGTTGGGGGAATTTGTAGGATAGAGCTGGAAATTATTGGCCCATTTAAGGAAGCAGCAATCTTCCTGCAATGCAACGTTTATGACACTTGAAAATATCAGATTGGAAAGAGGGTTTTGCGCTGGAGGCTTGATTGTCTTTCAAGTTGGCGTTAAGAATTTTCAACAGGTCTCTTTCCCTGCTTGCCCCAGACCCGAGGCCCCCTCGGAGCAGGAGGTGGGACGGCTCGGTCTCCCTCTTCCACCGCGCGGACCGCGGCTGCAGACCGGCAGCGGGCACCGGGCAGACACCGCGTTTGGCTGCAGCTCGGCCTCTGCGGGCGCCCGGCGGGGTGCGCGGCCGAGACTCGGGGCGCCGGGGCGGCCGGGCGCTCTGTCATCTGGCCGTTCCCTGCAGGCTGATGACACTGCACTTCCCAAGGTCGAGCCCCACAAAGTGCAAGTCTGCGGGGCCAGCACGACGGGGCTCCTAATTACCCCCGGGCCGGGCGCGGGCCGGGGTCCCCTCGTCTGAGGTCCGTCCCAGCTGGGGCGCGACCACCTTGCCCTCCACGCGCTCAGCCTCCCTGCGGCCGGTCGCGGCTGCAAGCCCGGCTAGCCCTGAAGTTTGGGAGCAACGGCAGAGAGGCATTTCCTTCTCTGCTCTGGGCGCTTCCACGCTCCAAGGGGCAGGGGCGACCCTGTAGGCCCGGCTCCCCGCAGCCTCTCCTCCACTCCTGTTCCTCCGCAGGATTGGGGCGCCGTCCCCAGCTCCCCTTCTGTCCTCGCCCTGACACCGAGGGGCCTCTCACGGGCTGGGGTGTCCCGGGTGCTTTGGGGGGTACATCGAGGGGAGGCGCTGTCGGAGCTGAATCCTCCAGTCCCAGGAGGAGTGAGGTTGCCCCTGTCCGCGGGGGCAAGGGGACCCGACGGGAATGTCCTGCACCAGGCCCCCGCAACTCGGGGGCGCGCGGATGGTGTGAGGGCGGCGCGGGGTGCGCGCAGCTCGCTGAGATTTTCACGGTCGGGCGGGGGCTTTGGCTGTTTCCCTCGCGTCTCCCTTCCGCCGCCCCTTCTCCTCCGCTGCGGCCGCCGTGTGCCGCAGGCTGGCTCTGTCACCCGGCTCCAGGCGCTGCTCGGGCTTCCCGCCCCTGCCCTCCAAGCCCCCGGGAGCGCCCGCTCCGCTGCCCGCAGACTGGCGTCGCTCGAACCTCGGCTCTGCTCTCTCTGCTTTCGCGGACCCCAGATCTTCACCCTAGAATTTCCGTCTCAGCATTTCACGTCCCCGGGGGAGGGGGCGAGAGTGGGAGAAATGAAAGATAACGGTGAGCGCCTAAGCAAGGGAAGCCCTTGCAGCTGTGATAGAGATGCCCTTTGCCTCTAACTCTCGGTAACTTAAGAAGAGTCCGCACAAAGCTCAGCTCTCGCGGAGGAGTCTCGGAGTGGAATGCACAAAAGTCAGTTGCGCCGGGCAAAAATTGAGGTTGAAATTCTATCCTGCACCCAGCCCTTGTTTTGAATTTCTGAACTTGAGCTGGGGGGTTGTTACTTCAGGTTAGCCATAGCTCTGGGAAGGCGCCGGGGATGGGGGGAAGGAGGACAGAAGCGAACTTCTGGCTCGACCCGCTTCCACTCTTCAACCTTAGGGATGACCCATTTTAGCCTACGGCATGGTCAGGGCACCAAATCAAAACCCTTTCCCTTCCTCTAGGGATTTCCAGTTGCTCAGAGGTGTAGCAACTGGGTAGGCTTGGTTTTATTATTTTTTTTAAATCAACATTAGCAAAGACTTATTTCATTCATTAAACATTTATTGAGCACCAGACACCGTGCTAGGCAGAACCGGTCACGGTTCAGGCAGCCTTTAAAAGCATTTTATTTTGTTGGAAACAATGAGTGGCTGCATAACAATGCTTAATGTATTTTAAATACATGCATTACTTCTCCGACTGGTTATAATAGCTTCCTCAGAACTCATCTAAACTGTCCTGTCAATGATGGTTTAAAGACTGTGAATCCTACAAATTATCAACTACTAGGTACTACCCAGAAGATGGTCCTCGGCTCAGTATTTGGGGTTCTGACCTTTTAAATGTATCGGAAACTGTAACCCTTAATAGGTCATAATGCTGGAAATTCTGTTGGGCTTTTATGTAGAGCATTTTTTGACTACAGTTCACATTCATTTCTATATTCCTTGCTTACGTTTAAAAAAAAAGTTTTATTTAAAAAAAAAAGTTTTATTTGCTTGTTCCAAAATTTCCAAAGGCCACAATCTCAGTGTAGTCCATAACACAGCACATTTTTCAATTTTAAAATGTCGAATTATATGCAAACCTCAGAAGGAAAAAGAAACAGTAAACGTTTGTTATTATCTTTGCTTTAAAAATGCCTGTGCCAATTAATTTTTTTAGCTGCTGATTTTTAACTTAACCCTTTCACTGAGAAGGTGGTGAATGTCAAGAAGCTGAGCCCAGTAGGTTTGCATTTTCTCAGATTGAGAATGCATGCCAAACAGCACATTTGTAAACCTGGACCTGCAACAGTTTATGTAAATGGAATGTTTAATAAATGCAAAGCCCCTTTAAAATAGTAACCAATAGTCTGGCCTGTCATATATGACAAAAATACAGGTTTATGTTCATCCCTTTCTTTTCTATTATGTCCAGTGACTTGTATTGAAGTCTTGCACTATTGAAAATACCCTATTAGCACTGAAAACAGAAGCAGACTTCCTACTATCACCCTATATTTTTTTTGTTTTTAAAAAACAGTATGTTTTTGTTGTTTAAGTGATCATTTCTTCTGGTTTGGATGGAGGGTGGCAGGAATCAGGAAGCAGATTATTAGGAATACTGAAACAACCAATAAAGAAGTTGCTATTCTTTGGTATAAGACTTAATTCCTTTACTAATGGGTATTTTCTACCTTCCGTTCCTCAAATACATTTTTAAAATAGTCATGTGCATGAGTGTGTATAACATAAAAGTATCACTGTTCCTTGATTTTTAAAATTTAACATAGGGAAACAGGAAACGGCATTAAAAGAGCTGTCACTTCCAGTACAACTGTTAGAGTTAATTTAGAAAATGAGCCCATATGGTTCTCTTGGTGAAACATTCTTGAATCAAAAGCCAATCTGACCATCAACCACCTGGACCAGGAAGGGTCTCTGTGGAGGAAGGACTATGACAGAGGCACTGACCAGAAAAGAAGTTGGGTCGGGGGAGATCCATCTGGAGTTGCGAGGAGCATGCCGGAAACTGCAGAGGGAATCCCATGCTTTAAAGCTCCTAAGAGCAGAGAAGAGCAGTGCATCTGCACTGGCAACATCTACCGAAAATTAAATGAGAAACCTGTTTGTTGTTAGTCTAGATGAAAAAGTTCTCTCGACCTTTTGCAAGGAGGTAGGAAAGCCCAGGAGAAATATATGAAAAAAATATTTTAAAGATATGAGTGTAAATTATATGAATGCTGGACAAAAAGGGTAAGGAATAGAAAAGACTTCAGGTGTTGGGAGTCATTATTCATTCTTTTGTTCAGCAAATGTTTATTGAGCACCTACTAGCTCCAGGCACTAATCAGGCCTTGGGAATACAGACCCTTCCTGAATGAACCTTACATTGCATTCATTAAAATTAATGCCTGCCATTAGTTGCTATTGCTAGAGAAGAGAAAAAGCAATTTACAATTTATTGGTAGGTGCTAACTCTATGCTTTCCTTTAGGACTGCAATGTCCCTCTGGCCGATGGAATCAAAGAGATTCCAAATGGAGTTTCACCCATTGATTGATTTAAATTCAGTCCCTTAAGTTTCCCTAAACTCATCAACTTTCACATAGTTAGAGGAAAACTAATATTTTCAAGTATCTACCCCTAGGCTGGAGGTATTAGAAACATTAGCCCATTTAATCTACAAAATGACACCACAAGGCTGTTATTATTACCTTACAAATGAGGAAACTGAGGCTCAGAGATGTTAAATTTCTTACTTGATACAGTTACTTGGAGAAGTAGATTTTGATTCCAAGTCTGTCTTCCCAAGTTTCTCTTCTTCCAGCATAAGAATCATCGACCTAATGTGTAGTTACCTTATAAATTGCAAGGTGTTATATAAACGTACGCTATCTCTGGTTACCATTAACTCAACTTGTTTTTAAATATCAATACTTATAAGTGATGAAATAACAAAATATGACTATCATTTCATTATTGCCAATGAAATGATTCCTAAGCATCTTCCTCTTATGTAATTTTTTCACTTGAATTAATGTTATAGAGATTGCTCCAAAATATTAATAATTTATCTATCTATAGATGTCTTTCATGGTGTAGCTTTCTGTCCCCAGGTGATCTGTGGGAAGAATCTTTGTTCTCAAGCTAAAATCTCTGATCCAAGCTCCGTGTGTGTTATTCTACTATGTAAAAGATTGAATTTCTTCTATTAAAATAATTAGGCATTCCTCCCAAAAGAACTAGGTTTGAATGAGAACATCATCAGAATCATTTCCAGCTACTTACCAATTGCACCCCTCTATACAACCCTTCAGTTTCAAACTAAATTTTCTTTAAATCATTTTCTGTAACTCTCAGTAAGCATTACCTGAATATCAAAGCACAACCTCGGGACAAAAGGGATTTTAGCAATTTAATTGCCAAACTCTAGAAAAATACAAATGAATCTTTGGAAGCCAGGCAAAGGCTACTGATGCAGGAAGTTTCTCCCCTGGGTCTTGATTGGTGGAGCAGGCAGTGACGTCACAGCCTTGAACGAACCACGGCTGAGCTTCTCAAACGTATTCCATTGTTCCCTTTTTCTGAGAAAGTTAATCCACCAAATTGAAAGAATTAACTGTGGAGATCTCCAGTTGTGTAGAATGAGCAGTTTGTCAAGGAGAATAAATTATCTCATAATAATTTGAAAGTAAGGCAGGTGCAGTCTTGAATGACTCTTATGAGTTTATAGGGCATTAAAGACATAAAAATTCTTTTAAAAATACTTATTAATATTTTCTTTTCTAAAGTTTTCTTGCCAATTATATTTCCTTCCCATGTACCTGCTGTATGCAGCTGTTTTCATAGTGAAGGTTACTTTGCAGGTTGGTTCTTAATCAGTGTAGTTGAGCCTTAGTCTTACAAGGTACTCTACTCCGTGCTTCCAAAACCACGTGTTCCTTTCCAACAGCCATCTGAAGCTATGAATTTTCTATCAGTCTAACAGTATGTTCTCGTAGAAGCCCTTCGTTCGTACAGTGCTGTGCAATTTATAACGCATTCCCACAAACGTTCTCTTGTTTTGGTCCTCACAACACTGTTGCCAAGTTGGAAGACGGCTGGTGTTTTCTGTGCAAATGGAGACAGAAAGCACCTGAGATTCAGAGCGTTTGGCGGCGGGGCAGTCAGGGAGAGCCAGTGCCAGCGCCTCTCCTTCCACTGCCCGCCCTCTTCCCCCTAATCTCTCTACTTCGCAATTCAAGTTCCACGTGGAGCTGTCAAAATTTCCATTTAAAAGTTCCATGATCTGCTCCAACATATAAATGGTAGCTATTATCAAACTTCACTAACAAAGAGAAAAGTTCCACTCTCCACTTCCCCTGAGACCTTTTCAAGTGACCTTTAGTTCTTCAAGTCGTCTTTTATTTCTGGCCAGATGGCATAATATGCTATCTGTGCCTGATAGAGCCATGTTTATTTTCAGTCAGCTTACACTCCTGCCTTTACTCGCTGGGATATTTCAGGTTCACATTCAAAAGCTGCTTAGCTGTCCAGCTGTTGGCCTATTGGTCAGTGGGGGTGAGCGAATTATGCCAAAATAGTGCCAGCTTAGCAGAATTTTAAGGAGTTATTCACAGGAACAAAATAAATATTTAGAGCCCGGATTCCACTGGGCATATGTATCTGATGCTGGGTGCTGATTTTTTTTATAGTTTCTTAAAGAGATTCTCTTTTTTTTCTTCCCTTAAATATGCAACTTTAGCCGGTCTGTCTCTATCAATTTAACACTTTCGAGGGATATTCCACATTCCTGCCAGAAGATGATGGACACTGCTGATCTCGTATCCAGCTGCATCTGTAGCAGCTCGGCCTCCACCTGGGGTGTTCACCAGATTATTTTTCTGTCACTCTTGCCCACACTGAACATGCTGAATGCAGTATCTCTAAACCGCTGGCCCACTCCCACGGCCTGAGTCTGCATTATCGGCAGCCACAGCATGCATGTGTTTATTTAGTCTCCAGTCCTCAGGGAATCCTCTCTCTGTACCCTTCCTTGAGTTACAAAATCTTTGGATTCTCCCTCTTCTGTTACATCTTCTGAAATACTCATCTTTGAATGTATATTCAGAATGGTTACAGAAAGCTTTCCCACAATGGCAGCATGTCCCTGCCTGCTCTGAATTCTGACACTCGACAATGTGATTATTTAATGCATGCTTGCCTTGTGTCTTCTGGCTGCTTTGAGTCTCAGTGCATCTCTTGCTGCCGTTTCCACAAACACAGCGGCTCACAAGCTGTTCTAAAGGGTGCACCCTTCTCCATCCCAAATCCTGGCCTGTTTGCTTCAGATGTGCATTTTTACAGCAGTCTCATGGTTAAGGCAATAGTTAATTATTCCTGAGCTGCCAATATCGGGACAGTACTGTAAACCATCCTCTACAAAGTAGCAGATTTATATTTGAATGTTGAAGCCTTTCCTATAGACAATAACAGAGGAGCTACAGTGCCATTGAGAATTATGGCTCGGATGTCGCAGGTGTGCATTGGACAGCCTGGCCTTCCTGTAGACAGCGTGTCTCCGCACAGGGGCAAACCTCGGATCAGGAAAGAGGGGCAGGAGTGTGTGTTGGGGGGCAAAGTGGGTACCTACTCTTGACCTGAAATGCCCCCAAGCGTGACGCAGCACAGCTTTTCTTTCTAATTCAATCTGTAAGATGACAAACTTATTCCAGCGTTGTTTAAAAATACCTATTCTCTGTTCCTATTTGCGTTTTTCAGACCACTGTAAAATCGTTGAAGGCCTGCGCAGCTCTGCCCTATTTAGCCTGATAACTATGCTCCTTTGAAAGAGAACAGTTGAGGTAGGGATCTGAGATACGATTTTGTTTACTTTCTAGCTAAAGTCTCTTAGGAACAGAGGATCCTTTTGCCAGCTGAGAGTTACCCGGGAGAAGGCAGGACTAAAACCGTCTTAAGCACAAGAAGCTTTCTCTGACTAAACAGCCGAAAGAGTCTTGCCTTCACCAGCAGCAGATTCCTGCAAGGACCTCAGTTTATTCTTAGGGATAATTCGCACTTAGACTTGGGAAAGAGGCTTGTCAAAGCCTTTGCAAATTATCAGGATTCCCATTTTAGAGGCAGAGCAAAGGAGGCACCAGGAGGTCAAGCAATTAGCCTGATGTCATGGATGAAGCATATCTTTTCATCTGAGAGTTTCCCACGCCTGGTACTGCAAGGACAGTGATGTGTTCCCACAGAGCCAGGAGCGGAAGGAAGAGATTGGCAGAGACACGGCTAAGACCTGAGGCAACACAGCCAGGGCAGCTTGATATAGGAAGAGAGAGGTCCCGGTAGAGCCTTAAACAATTCGTTCAAGTATTAAACATAGTTTTTCCCAAAGGACTGCTGGGTAAATGGCATTGTCCTAGGCATTTGGTGGAAAGTGCAAAGAAATATTAAATTGGTCTTCTAAAAGCTTTCCATATAATCGTAGAAGCAAGACATATAAGCCCCATAACTAAATAAGTGCTCCGCACCCAACTGTGAAGCTCCAGTGCCTGGTGTAATTACTGGGGCATAGTAGACGCTCAATAAATGTTTGCTAAATTAATAGCTATTCACTTACTGCCGAGCCTGAAATTACACTCTGCCAAGGTAGTTTTGTGTGTGATTTGATTGTCTAAAGTTTATATAGGCAGGTTTTAGGGAGGTAAGACTTGAATTGACTTTTAGAGTAAGTTTAAAACAATTTTTAACCTTTAATTTTCAAATAATTTCTGACATTCAAAAAATTACAAATGCAGTAAGAAAATTCCTGAATACCCATTGCCTTCGAATGCTAACAGCTTACATAACCACAGAACTATTATCAAAGCCAGGAAATAAACATTGTTATAATACTATTAACTTATCCAGAGACCTTATTTAAAGTTCACCCATTTTCCCACTAATGGCCATTTTCTGATCTAGGATCGAATCCGGATCACACATTGCAATCAGTTGTCACATTCCTCACTCACTTGCAGTCCTTCCTTGTCTTTCTTCCCTTGATACTTAGTGCTGGCAAATTATTTTGTAGAATGCCCCTCAATTTGGATTTGTCTGTTGTATCCTCTTGAATAAATTTGTGTCTCTTTTGCCAAGAATGCCACAGAAGCAATGTTGTGCCCTTCTCAGTGCATTGTAACCAGGAGGCACACGATGTCAGTATTTCTTATTACGGGTCATATTAGCTTTGATCATTTGGCTACAGTGGTATCTGACAGGTTTCTCCACTAAAAGATTGCTATTTTTCCATCGTAGTTAATAATTTTCTTACATACTTTGAGACTGCAAATATTTTACTTCTCATTTTATTAACACTTAGTGCCCACTAATTTTATTATCCACCCGTGACTCTTGCCTACAACAATTATTACTATGGTGTTTGCCAAACGGTAATTTTCTATTTCCATTGTTCCTCCCACAAGTTTTTTTTAAGAGAGGGTCTCACTCTGTCATCCAGGCTGGAGTACAGTAGCACAATCATAGCTCACTGCAGCCTTGATCTCCTGAGTCCAAACGATCCTCTTGCCTCAGCCTCCTGAGTAGCTGGGACTACAGGTTCACACCACCAAACCTGACTATTTTTATTTTTTTGTACAGACAGAGTCTTGCTTATTGTCCAGACTGGTCTCAAACTCCTAGCCTCAAGTGATCCTCCTGCCTCAGCCTCCCAAAGCATGAGGATTACAGGTGTGAGCCACCACGTTGGGCCCACTCCCACATTTATTGGTCAGAATTCTACTGTAAAGAAGAGCTTCTCTTACCACACTTATTTATTTATTGACCTGATTCTTAAAATAAAGAATCGGATTTCGTGATGGCAAGGTGCTCGCCAATACTTGTAAGGAGGAAAGAGTGAGCACCGTGTGAGAAATGATAGCAAGATTGTTTGAGTGAAACAAAGAACAGAAGCTGGGCCCGTAATCAGAAGTGTTGCTTCTGAGAATAGAAAACGAGAGCCTCTGAACACTGTCTGAGAAGGCAGGAGCACAACAAAGGGATGTGTCAAGATATCCCGAGTTTTCCTTAGATGCTGAAACTGCAGGTCCTTTGTCAGTCCTTTGTTTGAGTTGATGACCCTGAGAGATGAGAGGTGCGCATTTTCATGAGAGGTGAAAACTTCGGACCCTGTTTCAGTCTAAAGACTGAAATATAATCCGCACTTCTCACCGTCTTCTTAACGATCACTTGATTCATCAGCTCAGAAGTTGCAACGGTTGTGGAGGAGGTCTATGTTTCTGCCCAGAAAAACAGGATATTTCCAAGGAGTAGGTAGGAGAAATTTGAAATCAGCATGATTTTAAGAATGATTTCTCCAGGATTTCCCCAACTTTAAGGCACTGTAGACCTTTTCGCCATGATTTTAAGGTGACTTGTTTCATCGACTCTTATCCCGAAAGGGTTTTAGCAGGCAAATCTTTGGTGAGGTCCTGGTAACTGCACATTTCAGTGTTATGACAAGAAGCGTTTGTTGGTCCGGCTTTCATTAGAGGTGGAGAGTGCAGGTCCTGTGTCAGTGTTTTGTTGGAGTTGAGGAGCCTCAGAGATGAGAGTTGTGCATTTTCGTGAGAGTTGAAGAGTGCAGATCCTGTTTGGGTCTAAAGACTGAAAGAGGATCTGCACTGTTCATCGACCTCTTCACCATCACCTGATTCATGAGCTCGGAAGGGAGAACGGTTGTGGCAGGCAGGTCTATGTTTCCGCCTAGGAGCCGGGATATTTCCAAGGAGGAGGTAGGAGAAATTTGAAATCAGCATGATTTTAAGACTGATTTCTCCAGTATGTCCCCACCTTTAAAGCACTGTAGCCATTTTCGCCATGATTTTAAGGTCATTTGTTTCATCGACTCTTATCCCGATAGGGTTTTGGCAGGCAAATCTTTGGTGATGCCCTGCTAACTGGATATTCAGTATTACGGAAAAAAGCGATTGTTTGTCCGGCTTTCGTTAGAGGCGGAGAGTGCAGGTCCTGTGTCAGTGTTTTGCTGGAGTTGAGGATCGTCAGAGATGAGAGTTGCGCATTTTCGTGAGAGATGAAGAGTGCGGATCCTGTTTGGGTCTAAAGACTGAAAGAGGATCTGCACTGTTCATCGACCTCTTGACCATCGCC
>CAUYSK010064514.1:0-45700 GCA_963575035.1 Avahi laniger | reverse complement strand
GTATTTCCAGGTCCGTCTGTGCTGTGTGGCCTGTGTCAGGGCTTCCTTCCTTTTCATGGCTGAATAATATTCCACTGGATGGATGGACCAGATTGTGTTTATCCATTCATTGCTCGGGGAACATCTGAGTTGTTTTCCCTCGGCTATTATGAACAAAGCTGCTTGGTGGCCATTTGTTCAGCCAGGGTGGAAGATGGCATTTCCAGCCTCCCCCTGCCCAGAGCTGTTCTTCCATTGTGTTCCTACAGGCTCACCAGCCCCCCCCTTCCCCTTCCTCCCTTCTTCCTTCTTCCTCCTCCTGCTCTTTCTTTGTGGATCTCCCCTCCCCCAGCCTCAGGCAGCCCAGGGTGTGTGAGTCTGGAAGTTTCCAGGGAGCCCTGGGCAGGCCCATGGGATGCCTCTGCCCCACCCTGCAGGGAGGCCTCAGCCTGCCCTGCCCACCCACCCCAGGGGAGGGAGAGAAGGGCTGACCTGACCTCCTAATCCAGCCTCAGGGGCGATGGGGGGATAGATGGGGCCATGCTTAGGACACAGCTTTTCTTTGGGGCTTTTACAATTTTTGTGCATGTATTTTATTTTGGGGGAATAGGGAACACATGCCCAAGTACAAAACTCAGATGGTACCAGAGAGTTCTAGTGACAAGTCTCCTCCCTCCCAGAGGCAACGTGGTTAGAATTTTTGGGCCTCCTTCCAAGGAGATGTTTTGCGCATGTAGAAGCCTCTTCCTTTGTCTCTCTCTCTCTCTCTCTCTCTCTCTCTCTCTCTCTCTCTCACACACACACATACACACACACTCTCTCTCTCTCTTTTTAAGGCACTGACTGAAGGATACTCTAACACTGTTCTTCCCTTTGCCTTTTCCTTTTGATAATTGAGTCCAGAAGGTTCTAGTTGATCAAGCTTGGTCTCTTTCACAGCTGCATAGTATGTCCTTGGACGGCCCTAACCTACAGAACCAGTCCTCCTTCGCTGGACACTGAGGTTAGCTCCAGTCTGTTATAAACAAGGATGCATTATTGAGCATTTCTGCAGTTCACATCCAAAAATGAGAGGGACGTACATCCCTTTGTAAACTTATTCGACAGTTATTTACTGAGTTCCTGTCGTGTGTCAGGCCTGTTCTAGGAGTGGGGATATGTCACGAACGAGACAAAGATCCCTGCCTTCAGGGAGCTGACCTGCTGGCGGGGGGGCACGTGAGGGGATCACGATAGTGTTTGTCAGATTGCTGAGTGCTGTGGCAGAAGAGAGAGGGAAGGGCGTGTGGAGAGGGCTGGCGGTGCGAGTGGTCATTGTAACCAGCCCTTGCTAAAAAGGTGACCTAAAGGAGCTAGCCCTGTCAGTACCAACAGGAAGAGTGTTTCTAGCAGAAAGGACAGCAAGTGCAAAGGCCCTGAGGCAGCATAGTGAAGACACTTGCCCAACATCATAGCCAGTAAGCCATGGAGCCAGGATTTCAACTGGGCAGTCTGGAGTCATATTTTTTTTAAGTGGTGAACTTTACTTAGGTATACTTTACGTATAGCGTGATGTATCCATTTAAAAAATATTGTTGGATGGAATTTCATAAATGTGTACCATTGCGTAACCATCACCATAATCAAGATACCGAAATTTCCATCACCCCAAAAGGATCCCTAATACCCTTTGGCAATCAGTCCGGCCTACCCCCTGGCTCGGGCAATAAAATCTGCTTTCTATAACTGTAGATTTAATTTGTCTTTTCTAATAAACTCAGTGAGCATGATGCCTACAATTTTGTTCTTTTTTCTCAAAATTGCTTCAGCCATACAGGGTCTTCTGCGGTTCTGTATGAATATTAGGATTTTTTTTTTCTTATTTCTGTGAAAAATACCATCAGAATTTTGATAGGGATTACATTGATCTGTGGATCACTTTGGGCGACGTATCTATTCTAACAGTATTAAGTATTCCAGTCTGTGAACATGGGATATCTCTCCGTTTATTTGTGTCTTTTACAGTTTCTTTCATCAGCGTGGTGATAGCTTTTATTGCACAGATCTTTCGCCTCCTTGATTAAATTTCTTTCCTTTAGATGCTGTCGTAAACGGGATTTTTTTTTTTTTTTTTTTTGAGACAGGGTCTTGCTCTGTTGCCCCGGCTAGAGTGCAGTGGTGTCATCATAGCTCACTGCAGCTTCAAACTCCTGGGCTCAAGCGATCCTCCTGCCTCCGCCTCTGGAGTAGCTGGGACCACATGGGTGTGCCATCACGCTGGGCCAAATTTTTTGTAGAGATGAGGTTTTGCTCATGCTCAGGCTGGTCTTGGCCTCCTGAAGTGCTGGCATTACAGGCGTGACCCACCACACCCAGCTGGAGTTGTTTCTTAATTTCTTTTTTGCAGAGTTGATTGTTACAAGAGTTCGTTTTCTGTAAGTTCTATATACTTTTTGTGTATTAATTTTGAATCCTGTAACTTTACCGAATTTTGATTTGTCTTTGCTAGAGTTTGGTGTAATGACACAGCGTGTACTCTTCTGTGTCTGGCTTCTGTCGCTCAGCATAACCATTTTAAGGTTCATTCACGTCACGTGTACCAGCGTTCCATCCTTCTTATTGCTGAGCAGTATTCCGCCGTGCAGATACGCCACAATCGGTTTATCTGTTTACCCGCTGATGGATTTCTGGGTTATTTCCAGTGTTTGGCCACTGCAGATGGCACGACTTGAATATTGTTGTCCGTGTCCTTGAGTGGTCATGGGCTGTCGTTTCTCTTGGGTAAAGACCTAGGAACAGACAGGGCTGGGCGAGAAGGGTGTGTTTAGCTTTGTCAGGAACTGCCAGACTGGTTTCCAAAGCGGATGTAACATCTTACATTCCCCCCAGCAATGTACGATCATTCTAGTTGCTCCGCATCCTCCCCGCCAGGCTCTGTTGTCAGTCTTCTGAATTTTAGACATTCTAATGGGTATGCAGTGGTATCTCATTACGGTCTTACTTTTAATTTCCCTGGTGACTAAAGATGTCAAGCATCTCCTTGGCTTATGGGCCGTTCGCGTATCTCCTTTTGCTTGTGTTTAAATTGGGTTTTTTGTTGCTGTTTTATTGAGTTGTGGGATATCTTTATATATTCTGTATATATCTTTTGTCGGATGTACATGCTGCAGACATTTTCTTCCGTCTGTGCTTTGCCAATTAGCAGTCAATTCTCATTCTTCCCAGTAGGTATATGCTCTATAGGGTTGGAAAGACACATGCCGGGGACTTCTCGGAGATCCTGCTGGTTTCCCCAAGTGGGGAATATAAACGGAATCCTACAATATGTGGTCCTTGGTGACCGGCTTCCTTCACTTAGCACCCTGTTTCCAAGGGTCATCCGTGTTGCAGCATGTGTCAGTACTTCATTCCTTTCTATGGCCAAATAACACTCCATTGTTTGGGTATACCTCATATTGCTTATCCATTCATCCATTCGTGGACATCTGGTCACTCCCATGTTCTTGGGCTCCGATGTTATAAAGTGATACAAGAGCCTTGGCCCCTTTTTTCTTTCTAGAAATAACGCTTGACTCCATACACAAGGGGTGGGGATTAGGGTTGACAGGGGCCACCTCTGCACCAGCTGCTTCCCATTGGATGGTCTGGTTTTATCCTCACATTAACACCCTCTACACACAAGGGTTCAGGTGCAACTGGCCCATTTTCCAGGTGGGAAAACTGAGGCTCTGAGACAGAAAACCATTGGCCCGAGATTGCACAGCTGAGCAGAAAGCCAGGGCCACTGACCCAAATGCCCCCAGGGGCCCAGACACGAATGGATCATGTCCGCTGGGCATAGTGCGGACACTTACGCTCCGAGAGTGAGAGCAGCTGAAGAGCCCCCTCCCTGTCAAAAGGGGTCAGTTGCTGCTCAATTCTAGGTAGGTCAGATATTCTAGTTTTTCAAGAAAAGCCAGAAACCTGGATTCTTTTTAAAAAACATTTTTCCCTATTGCTAAACACTGCCCACAAAAGTAACTGTGTGCAAACCCTAATACATCTGGGGCCTCTGGTTTGGGGCCGCTGGTCGGCTGCCTCTGACTGTCGAAGTGATGGGTTTGAATGTGGCTTCTGCATCATAGCTGCCCAGCCCAGGCCGTGGGGGGCGTCCATCCCCCGCGACATCCGGACCCATCACAGTGTCCTGGATCCAGCCATGACCCTCCCTCCTTGTGCCGGGGCAGCTCACAGTGCTGTCACTGAGGTCCCTGGCATCAGATGGGCTGTGACGAGGGACTGGGGAAACCAGCCTCCCACTGGGTGGCCGTGGACACACAAGCTCAGGAGAAGCCACATTCTCTGGCTTCGAGCAGCTTGCGCATTAACTGAGAAAACGAGGCACAAATTTTCATGGTTTTGGTCTCCTTGCGGTGGGAATAACAGTTAACATTGATTGTTTTCCACATCAGGCTCGTGGACTCATTAAATCCTGAAACAGTCCTGTAAGTGGGGTCGACGTTGAGGATATTTAAGCACCCAGAGCCCTGGCAGAACGCAGGGCGGCCGTGAAACACCCACACGCGTGTTCAGCCAAAACACCACCGGCCTGGGAGGGGGTTAAGTTTTATTCTGACGTCCATTTTATAGACCTGGAAACTGAGGCACAGAGAGGGAAAGTAACTCACTCAGGTTGCACAGCCAGGAGGCACAGGGCATGATATACAGAAACCTTTATCCACATTCACCAACTTTTAACAGTTTGCCACATTTCCTCTTTTCGTTCCATCTCTTTCTCTTTCTGCAGACAGTAGTGCAAAGGTTTTCTGTCTGCGAGTGAGTCTGTGTTCGTATGGAAAATGGACCAGTTACCTGAACTCTGCACATGCTCTAATGCTGTTCCTTAGAGCTGCGTCCTCCCCCCGCCCCAACATAGGACCGAGCTTGGGATCACGCAAGTGGCCTTTAGCTGTCTTGTCTCTTTCCTCCTCTTCGTTCCTGAGTGTTTTCTCAGCCTCTCTGTGTGTTTCGTGGCAGTGACGCTGCAGAAGGGTCCCGGCCAATTATTTTGTAGAACATCCCTCAATCTGGGTTTCCACACAGCGAGATTCAGGCTTTGTGTCCCGGCTGGAGTGTCCTGAGCCTGAATTCTCAACCACCCCGAGGTTCTTCCTCTAAAAGGAATATGCTGGCAGGCCGGTCGCCGTCGTCTTGTTCTGGTAGCTGGCGTGTTCTCTTTGACAGCCCGTCACACTGATGTGCATTTCGAGGACATGTAATTTCAAGAAAAGGTTAAAGAAAAATGCAGTCTTTTAACATAACATTTTTTTAAAAAGTCATAGACGATCATTAAAAGGAACAAAAGAGGAAAGGGGGAAACCGGAATATACAAAGCTCTGGAAATGCGGAGAACAGAAAGGCGACCTGTAATCCTGTCACCCCTGCCTTCCTCCGGACTCATTTGCTCTTCCCCGCACCCTCAGGCGTTCGTTCTTGCACAGGTGACAAGAGAGAGGCGAAGCCGAGATGGGAACTCAGGGGAGGGAGAGCTGAGCCGGGGCGTTTGGAACCGGCCAGGCAGGTGCGTCAAGGGTGGGGAACGCTCTGCCCACTGAGGGCTTCTGCCCCTGGAGCTGGGATTTCTGTCCCACGGTGTGGACACCAGGGTCCTCGGGGAGCAGGGCTGGGTCCCTGCTGGGAACGTCCCTAGGTCTCTAGAGCGCCTGCAAAAGTCTCCAGGAATCACCGGCTTGTGGGGGGCTCGGCATGGAGGCTCCCAATCAAGTCCGAGGGGTCGGCTCAGCCCAACACACAAACAGGTGCACGCGCACATGTGCGCACGCGGCGGAAACACGTCCCACTTAAGGACATTTTTCCCCCCTATGTTTATTTTTTGGAGCCTGAGGCCGGGGATTTGAGCGTAACAGCCACCCTGATGGCAGCGTGCGCGTCGCTAGCACATCCAGGAGCCCCGGTCACGCACGTCACTCGTATTCGTTCATTTAGTCCTCCCGACAGTCCCGGGAACATGAAGCCCTTACCGTCAGAAGTGGAAACTGAGGTGCACCGAGGTGCGGTAACTTGAGGTTTTGTAGAGAAAAGTGTAAAACACGCGTGGGCCATCTAGCAGTTCTAAAGTACGCTCTCATCCGCAGTTGCTCTTCCTCTAACAGCTTTATCGCGATACGACCCACATACCATGCAGCTCACCCACGTGAAGCGTGCAGCCCCGAGGTTTATGGTGTGTGCGCAGATTGTAGCCATCGCCACGGTCAGCTTCAGGATGTTTTCATCCCTTGCCTGTCGCCTGCCAGGCCTCCCCCATCCCGGCCCCGGCACCCACGAAACTCCTGGATCTGCCTAGTTCGGACGTTTCGTGCAAGCAGACTCGGGCGACACGGCCTTTGTGTCTGCTTCATTCGCGCGGCACGACGTCACGAGCTGTGGCGCCCATCGCTGCTGCGTCCCTCTTACGGCCCAGCGCGTTCCATTGCCCCGTTAGACCACGTTACGTCCATCTGTTCATCAGTCGACGGACGTTTAGGTTGTGTGCAGTTTTGGCTGTGCTGAATAACGCAGCTCCGAGTGTGTGCGTGCGGGTTTTTGTGTGGATGTGTGTCGTTCTCCGGGGAGCCGACCTGCGGTGGCGCTGCTGGGTCGCGGGGTGATCGTGGTAACTCGCTGAGGATCCGCCGGACGCTTTTCCGCAGCGGCTGCACCGTTTCGCATTCCCACCAGCCGTGTACGAGGGCTCTGACTTCTCCGTCTTTTTGATGACTCTTGCATTCTCCTGTTGTTTCCAGTTTGGGGTGCTGTGAATGTTCTAGAACTTGTGCTGTGGTCCGCCACCCCATTATCGATAAAGTTGGAATTGCACAGAGAGTAGCCCGGGCTCTGGACAAAGCTAGGCAGTAGGTAAAAGTTATCCACAGGTTCCCCTCCCTGCTGGGCGTGTGTGGCCCGTGTTTCACGTTCTTCTAGAAGAGGAGAGGATTGGAAGCCACTAGTGCGTACCTCTGCTGGTGTCAGCTCTTCAGCGCTTGCCCCGTGGCCTTGAGAAACGTGTCTTCCAGGTCCGCGTCCTTCGCCCGGACTTGGCCTCGTCCTTGTCCGCAGCACGTGGGGGTCCTGCCTGCCGTCGGCGGTGTCCTGTTGGGCCTGAATGTCTAGACATGGAGTCCATGGTTTATGGGGTGAGGGGGTGTTGTCTCCTGGGGGGGTGCATATTTACCCTGGCATTTGAGCTATTGGTGGGGAGTTCCTGGCTTTTCCTGGGCAGTAACCGCTGGTGTAGACTGACTGGACTAATTCGCTCCTGCGTTGGTGTGCAGGGTGGCGGAGGGCGCGTGAGTCCTTGGGGAGCTCCCACCTGTTCTGCATCTCTGAACTGCTCTTCCCTCAGCCCCGCTCTCTCTTCTGACCTACCTTCTGTGCCGATGCCCAGTTTCACGACCCTCCCCACGGACCGGGCTTCTCTGAGCCCCGCAGTGGCCACCAGGCTGTGACCCTCCCCTAAGACCTTTGACCTCATCTCCCTCCTCCAGCTGACAAGTCTCCTGTGGGTCCCTTGGGCCTCACTCCCATGGGAGTGTCCTACTCTGCATTCTGAGTCCGGCCCTGGGGTCCCTGCCTGTGGATGTCCCTCCCTAGCCCCAGTCAGCCTCGGGCAGGCACCTGCTCTGTTTAGCACTTGTGGCCAGTCAGTCGATATTTACATAAAGTGAACAAAACAGACAGAAACCTGGAGCTCACCCCCTCCTGGGGCATACAGGAGCTGAGATCAGTCACGTTATGTCCTGTGGGATAGTAATCAGCACTTCCCAGGAGAGCAAAGCAGAAGAGAGGGATGAAAATGTTGCGGGAGGGGTAGGGTAGTACTTGTGGATGGAGTCAGGTTGGGCACACTGACCTGGTGACAGCTGAGAGAGGGAAGGAAAGGCAAAAAGCAAAACATGCAGACGGAGCAGCATGTGCAAGGGTCCTGAGACAGGTGGTGTGTGCCCAGTACGTGGGAGAAATAGCAAGGAGGCCAGTGCGATTGGAGGTGGCCGGATGAAGGGGAGAGGGCAGGAGATGAGGACTGAGAAGGGATGGGGACAGATCATACAGGCCTGTGGCTGTGGCGAGAACTTGGGCTTTGACTCTGAGTAAGTGGGAGCCATGGGAGAGCTCTGAGCAGAGGGGGGACCTGAGCTGACTTAGAGTTTAATAGGATGTCTTTGGCTGCTGTGTGGGGACGAGATTGCAGAACAAGGGCAGAATCAGGGAGGCGGGGGGGCGGGTACGTGGCAGGGCCCCGCAGGAAGCCACGGGCCACGTGGCCTTGCTTTGGAACGATGTAGCAGACAGACTCCTGAGATGTGTCTGTTCACCAGGCAGACCCTCGGGGGCCAGCTCAGCGCCTCTCACAAGCAGCAAGTCAGAGCTGTGTCTCGAACACTTTTTTTTCCTTTAAGTTTATTCAAGACTGGTGAGTTTTGCTTTTTATTTTTAATTAAAACTTTTTGTCTTGGAATAATTTTAGAAAGAAAAGTTGCAAGGATAGGACAGAGTTCTCCTGTACCCCCACCCGGTTTCCCTGCTGCTGACGCCGTGTGTTGCCAGACAGCGCCGGTCCCAGCGGGGGAACCGACACGCCTGCCACCGTGCGCCGCACTCCGGAGTTTATCCGTGTTTCCCGAGTTTCCCCAATGTCCTTTTTTTATTGTTCCAGGATCCCACCTCATCTTCCGTTGTCGTGTCTCCCGAGGCCCCTCTTGGCTGTGACAGTGTCTCCGACTTTCCTTATTTTTGACGACCTTGATGGTTTGGAGGAATGAGGTGTTTTGCAGAACGTGCTTCAGCTGGGATTTGTCTCATGCTTTTCTCGTGATTAGACTGGGGTCGTATAAGGGTCTTTGGGGGAAAAACCACAAAAGTAAAGTCCGATCGTACCGTCTCAGTGGCGTGTACTCTCAGCACGGCTTTTTACCGTCGGCGTTGACCTTGATCGCTTGGCCGAGGAGACGGCGCTGTTGGTTTGGCAGTGAAAGTGATAAGTATGTACCTTAATGCGTGTATGTTTATGTGCATCAGCTCACTTTCATTCTCACAACCCCATAAAGCTGTCGCCACTTTTAATCCCGTTTTACAGAGAAGGAAACTAAGACACAGAGAGGTGAGGTGACTTGCCCAAGGTCACGCAGCAAATAAGTGGCAGAGGTGGGATTTGATCTCAGGAATCTGGCTCCAGAGTTTGAGCTCTTCACTGTTACCTGTTTATTATAAACTATCTATTTACATGACTATGCTTACATACATTATAAAACATTTATACAAGTGTAAATTTAAAACCAATGAAGAAGAATCAAACATTTTTTTTTTTTTTTTTTTTTGCGACAGAGTCTCACTTTGTTGCCCTGGCTAGAGTGAGTGCCGTGGCGTCAGCCTAGCTCACAGCGACCTCAGACTCCTGGGCTCAAGCAATCCTCCTGCCTCAGCCTCCCGAGTAGCTGGGACTACAGGCATGTGCCAGCATGCCCGGCTAGTTTTTTCTATATATTTTTAGCTGTCCAATTAATTTCTTTCTATTTTTGGTAGAGACGGGGTCTCGCTCTTGCTCAGGCTGGTCTCGAACTCCTGAGCTCAAACAATCCGCTCGCCTCAGCCTCCCAGAGTGCTAGGATTATAGATGTGAGCCACTGCGCCTGGCCTAAGAATCAAACGTTTTAAATAACATTCTGTTTGTCAGTGATCACTGCTAGGGATAAAAAACTAAAATTTATATTTTGAATAATGTCCTTGATCATTAAAAAAGGTTTGGCCCATTCTGTTAAAAACATCACTGTTTTGACTTTTGTAATGGGATTTACAAAAAAGTCTAGAAACAGAACCGTCAGCTTTATTTTCTGTTAATATTATTTTTTTCTTTTTCTAGGTAAAATTCACACAATGTAAAATTAACCATTTTAAAGCGTACAACTTAGTGGCATTTAGTACATTGACAGTGTTCGGCAACCGCCTCTGTCTTTCCAGAACGTTTTCATCACCCAAAAGAAAACCCAGTAGCCATTAAGCAGTCACTCCCCGTTTCCCCTCCCCCAGCCCCTGGCAATCACAAATCTGCTTTCTGTCTGGATGGATTTGACTTTTCTGGACATTTCATGTAAATGGAGTCATACAATATCTGACCTCTCGCGTCTGCACATTATTAACGTATCTTTAATCTCTTGTTTTCTTTGTGAGCGCTGTTCATGTACCCTCTGTCTCTTTTATGAGGATTAATTTAGTTAAAGGTCGATAGTATAACGTATGAGTCAACTTAATCAGACACTCAACCAGCAATGTCCCATCGAGCAAGGGAACATCACGGTCTCTGCCTTGAGGACCTTGCGGCCTTCCTGGAGACAACCTCACTTCCCTGTTTGCACGTCACCTTCTGCCCGGCATCAATCCGTGTATCGATTACTTGTCTGGCTGAATTTGTTTATCTCTGAGGTTGGGGAATAAATAGAAATCGACATTCTCCCAACGGCACAGGACAGAAAGCCCGGGGTGAGAGGCGGGCACATGCAGACATCTGGCGTGAGCAGTGGCCACTGGTCAGATTCATGGGGAAATGAGAGACTCATCATAAACGAAGGTGGGGACAAAAAGCAAAAAGGTCACCTAAGCGCAAGGAGGTGAAATCAGATCCCTACCTCACACCGTACACCAAGATCATTTGAGGATTCAAAGTCAGGTATAAACCTGGGAGCTCTGTTTAGACTTCGGGGTAGGGACAGAGTCTGAAACAAGACACAAAAAGCATCGCTCTGGGAGGAAGGCTTAGGGGTCCTGCCCGTTGCTGCCACTTGCGGTATTTCTCTCTTTCTCTGAGGCTCTGAGCAGCCCTCCCTGGTGTGCCCTGGGGTGGGAGTTGGGGCAGAAGCGTTGACCCCTCTCTAAATCAGGTAACCAGTAGCGTTGGGGCCATCGGAACACGTCCGAGGGGAATGGCCTTAACTGAAGGGCGTGGCAGATGGAAGGAGCTGGGAGGAGGGTGACCTGCACCTCGCGTCCTGACAGCGGCTGCTCGGCCCCCCTCCCCCTCAAATACTGGAGCAGTCTCGGCCTTGCTCTTTGCTTGCAGCCCTTGGCCGATCCGTCTGCAAAGGCTGTCGCTCTGCCATTATATCCAGAATCCAGCCTCACCCCTCCCTGCCGTGTGTCTCCCGCCTGGACCGTCATAGTCGCCATCCCCTCTGCGCTGTCTGCTTTCGTCCTCGCCTCCTCCAGTGCGTGCTCCATTCAGCACCCAGAAGGATCCCGTGAACTCCCAAGTCAGATCACATCCCTGCTCTGCTCAAAGGCCCCTGTGGCAGCTCTGGACTCACTCAGAATAAAAGCTGAAGTCCTTGCTGTCTATCTGACTTCGCCTCCCCGCTTGCCTCCTTCACTCCTCCTAGCTTGCTTGCACCCCCCAAGCACCCCCATGATTGTGCCTCAGGACCTTTGCACATGCCGTTTCTCAGTGTCCAAGTTACTCCTCCCCTTACTTCCTGCACATCTCTGCTCAAACTCACCCTCTCCGTGATGCTGTCCTGACTACTTTTCTTTTGGGAGAGACAGGGTCTTGCTCTGTCACCCAGAGCAAACTGCAGTGGTGTGGTCATAGCTCCCTACAAGCTCAAACTTCTGGGCTCAAGGGATCCTCCTGCCTCAGCTTCCCGAGGAGCTGGGACTACAGGCATGCGCCACCATTCCTGGCTCATTGTTCCTGCTTTGTTTTGTAGAGACGGGGTCTTGCTATGCTGCCCAGGCTGGTCTTGAACTCTGGGGCTCAAGCTATCCTCCCGTCTTGCCTCCCAGAGTGCTGGGATTACAGGTGTGAGCCACCGCGCCCTCCTGATCACTGTAGCGCAGAGTGCACCCCCAGTGTCCCCACCCGCTTCTTGCCCTCTGCTGCTTAGCCGTCACCTGCTCTTCAGGACGGGGCCTGTTCCTTCACGGCCGACTCTGCCGCAGAGTGTGAGCTCTAGGAGCGCAGCGCCGTCTACAAAGCGTTTGGCTTTCGTTAGCGGGGCCGTAGGGGGGGCAGAGGGTCCTGAGAAGGGGAACAACAGGACCTTAAATAAAGTAGATCGCTCAGCTGCCAGGTGGGGAACTGCGAGAGCCTGGGGGGACGCAGAGGCTTGTTGGAGTCCCTGCAGCCCTCCAGACAGCGAGCACGAGAGGGCTGGGTCCCAAGACCTCGAGAAGGGTGGGGCAGAGCTAAGAAGCAGGAGGGACGGTGGCCTCTTGGGGCCAGCCAGAGTGGCCAATGCCCTGCTCCTGGCACTGATGCAATTGCAGGCCCGTGGCCCGCTCGGGACCTGTTCTCGGACCAGAACGCGTGAGCTGCGCCAGATCCGAGTCTTCAGGTATTTGCTCCGAGGCCGAGGCCTGGGGCTCTGCCAGCCGACTCCCTGCCAGCTCCCGGGCCGCACGTCGGCTCGCTGTCACTTCTCCGGACTCCGGGTTTCTGCCTTGCACGGCGTGTGAGAGAAATCGGACAGTAACTGGGAAGGCTCATGCCAAATCCAGGAAGCAAACGCTCTCTGCCGCAGAAGGGTGGAGGGAAGGAAAGTTGTCCGGAGTTTCTGCAGACATCAGAAATGAGGCAGCGGGGTGTCTTGGGCAGCAGTGACGGCTTTGGTGTCCTCAGAACCTGGGGTTCCAATCCCGGCGCTACCTCTTGCCGCTGTGGCTTTTCAGCTTGTATGCATTCGCCAGCGTGTCACGGTTAATCTCAGTACCATTGGCTTAAATAGTCTCTTATTATTTTCCATGACTGTTTTTTTAATTTACTTTTTGGAATGGCGAATACATTGGCATGGCTGAAAAAGCGAAAATTATTCTGAAAAATAGACGGAACGTCTGTTTTTGTAGACGTCTCCCTCCCACGTTCGTTCCCATCTGCCAGGTCCCCTCAGAGCTAGTTATCGGTGTGTTTGGTGTCATGCTGACCCCTCCTCAAGTTCTTTAGACCTACGAAAGCATTCAGAATATGTATTCTTTCTCCTTCACCCTCTTTTTAAGCAGATGGTGACGTTCTGTACACTCTGTTCTGCGTTTTGCTTTTCCGTGTAACGACAGTCTGGGAGATCTTTCCCTATCAGGACTCAGAACATCCTCATCTTTTATATTTGTTTTATGACATCTTTATTGACATGTAATTCATATACCATAAAACCCACCCATCTAAAGTGTGCAATTCAGTGGTTTTTAGTGTATTTACAGAGTTTTGCAAGCGTCGCCACAGCCCATTTTAGAACATTTTCCTCATCCCAAAAAGAAACTCTGCAGCCGCGAACAGCCACTTCAGATTCCTCCCTCCCCCAGCCCTTGGCAACCACTAGTCTGCTTCCTGTCTCTATGGATTTGTCTGTTCTGGACATTTCGCACAAATGGAATCATAGAACGTGTGGCCTTTGGTGTCTGGCTTCTTTCACTTAGCGTGTTTCAAGGGTCGTCTGTGTGGCAGCTTGTGTCAGTGCTTCGCCCCTCTGTGGCCGGGTGACGTTCCGTTCCGTGGGCGTCCCATTAATGCATATGTTTGTGCTTTCATCCATCGATGGGTTATTCCCACCTTTGGCTCCTGTGAATAATGCTGCTCTGGGCATTCGTGTACCGGTTTGTATGTAGACATGTTTGCCTTTCTCTTGGGTCTATGTGTCGGAGTGGAATTGCTGGGTCGTTTGGTAACTCTGTGTTTCATTTTTTGAGGGCCTGCCAGATGGGTTTACGTAGCAGCTGCATTCTCGTTCTCTGCGTTCTCCCCAACAGCGTACGGGTGTTCTGATTTCTCCGCGTCCTCACAGACACGTGTTACTTTCCGTCTTTTTGATTCTAGCCGTCCTCATGCGGGTTTGATTTGCGTTTCCCTGGTGGCCAATGACATTGAGCATCTTCCTTGTGCTTCCTGGCCATGCGTGTACCTTACTCGCTTTCTTACAGCTGCGTAGCATCCCCCTGTTCAGACGGACCTTCGTTTATTTCGCCTGTTTACTACCGATGGCCAGTGGATTGTTTCCACTATTTTGCTATTAGAAAATAAGGCTGTAAAACCTCCTAAATGCATAATTTTGGACATGTCGATTGTACCCGCTTATTCCCATAAGCGAAGTGGCTGGGTAAAGGGAAGATGCATTTATAGTCTTGGTAGATACTGCCGTGTGCAGTGGGCTCTCATTATTCGAGGATGCCATAATTGTAAATTCCCGTACTCACTAAAATTTATTTGTAGCCCCAAACCCAGTACTCACAGCGCTCTCCCGGCCATTGCAGACTTGCACAGAGCAGGAAAAAGTTTAAGTCACCTAATGATGTACACATTCCTAGCCGAGGTCAAACAAAGCAGTGCTCTGCCTTCTTACATCTCATATTATAAGCAGTGTCCTTTGCGAAGTCTATTTAGTGCCACATTTTTTTTCACATTTTCATGCTTTATGATTTCACTGTTTAAAATGTCCCCAGCTTAGTGCTAAAGTGCTGTCTGGTGTTCGCAAGCGCAAGAAGGCTGCCATGTGCCTTATGGAGAAAATACGTGTGTCGGAGAAGCGTCATTCAGGCGTGAGTTATCGTGCTGTTGGCCACGAGGTCCATGTGAATGAATCATCAATGTGTTTTAAATAAAGTGTCCTTAAACAGAAACATACAGAAAACAAGGCGATGTAGCAGTCGGCGGATGACGATGTAGACCAGAGGCTCGCAGGCACCTGATCCCGTATTCTCCCCAGGAGCGATGGTTCGGTCTCGGCTAATTCAGTGTTCGCGATGGCTTTGTAGAGCACAGCTACCTGGACTAACGGGAATCGAGCACACAGGTTTCTTTTTCACATGCCAGCGTGCTTTCCTGGGGTATGATTTATGTGCAGTGAAATGCACAGATCTTAAGTGTGCAGCGTGATGGGTTTGGACAGATATCGCCTGTGTAGGCATCGCCCAGATCTAGACATAGGACATCTCCACCATCCCAGAAGGTTCCCTCATGGCCCTTCTGGGTCAGTGCTCCAGTCCTCTCCCTAAGGGCGGCCGCCACCTCTGGGCTTTGTCCCTGCTATGAATCTGTTCTTCGTGTTTTAGAACTTGACGTGCATGGACTCACACGGTGTGCAGTCTCTTGTCTCTGTCTTCCTTTCTCACCCCCGCCCCGTCGGGACCCGCGTCTGCAGCAGTAGTTCATTCCCTTTTAGAGCTGAGAAAATATTCCATCGTGTGGCTCTAACACAGCTTATCTATTTACCGGTTGACGGTTATGTGAGCCATTTCTAGTTTGGGGCTTTTATGAATAAGGCTGCTATGAAAATTTTTGTGCAAGTGGCTTTTTGTGGGCATACTTGTCGTTTCTCTTGAGTAAATTACCCTGGAGTGGAACTGCTGGATCGCAGAGTTGGTGTGTGTTTAACTTTGGTCATCCGGGCTTTTAATTCCCTTCTTGAGCAAGATGTCTGGTAAAAGCCCATTCCGGGGATGTTTGGCAGCGGAAGATCGCCAAGCCACTGGGTCCGTGTCCCCGATCTCTTGGCCTTTCTCCTGGGAGTGCATGATGGCCGCTGTGGACCAGTCATTGTCATCCTGCTCGCGACAGTCCTTCAAGCAGAAGGAAGAAGCAGGGCAAACGGTCTTCCCAAGCCCTGCCTTTTTATCCAAATGTGAAAATCTTTCTGTGTCCACACTTAGCTGCAAAGGAGTCTGAGAAAGGAAGTTTCTGGCGAAGGAGCAGGGCCTGCACTCGTCGTGATTCGTCCTCTTGGGGGGCATCTTGCTGAATGAAACCAAGTCCCAGTTCTGTTTACCCGGATGTCAGGCTTGGGAGCGGTTCTTGGACCCTGGGCAACTTTTTAGCCCCCCCGAGCGAGACTTTGTCAGGCACCTGGCCATTGTCCAGGACCTGGCGGCTTGTGTTTGATGTGAGAGCAAGAACCCCAGAAGGAAAGAACTAAGGAGACAGACGCTTCTGGAGCAGTGTTGGTCTGTGCGCCAGCAGTATCGGCTTCTCCTGGGAGCTTGCTAGAAACGCAGTCTCAGGCCCCACTCGGACCTGCTGATTCCGGAATCCAGCTTGTGTTTTAAAAGCTCCCACGTGACTCTGGTGCAGACTGGAGCGTAGGAACCGGTGGTCCACAAACCTGTGGGACGTCCTCGGGACTTGTGTTTCCCGTTGCTTCTCTTGCTCGGTTTTTTCCCTGAACCCGAAGCTCTCTCTGTTGCCTGCTGACGCGGGGGGCCCTGCGTCCAGGGAACGTGGTCGTTGCTTTTCTGTTCCTTTCACCCCCCTGACTGCCTGTGTTTCACCGTTTCTCAGGGTTTTTTCCATTTCTCACAAACCAGCGTTGAGAAAAATCGAAAACCTTTTGAGATACCTGGTTTTCCTGGCAAGCCTGCAGCTTTATAGCTGTATTTAGAACAGCGTCGAACGGTAAAAAGGGAAAAGAGAAAACGCGTGAAACATTTCGAGTGTGTAGCGACCTGTGTAAACTAGGCTTTCAGGAGCTAAACCCCAGTCACTTTATGAGCAAGCCAAGGTTTATGGGGCAGCTTTTATGTGGCTAAGCTAATTCAATGATTCTAGAACTCTAAGGGTCACTAAAAACAAGGATGGTGTAGATTTTAATTGCTCTTCAAATTGCTCTGTCTTCCCCGAAAGGGGTGGGGGTGGGTGAAGAATCAACATTTATTTCCCTGTTTTCCTTTTCTGGCTTTGAAATAGACACATCATGCAAGTGGCTGCAGACCCAGGGCCCAGCTAGCTCTCACTTAGCCTTCGCGTGGAATTGCGACATGGCGTGCCTCTGCGGAGTCTCCTTATGTGGATGGGGAAAGGGGACTCTTTTCTCCAGGCAGATGCCGCCCTTCTCACAGGCGTGAGCAGAACCTGGACTGGATTCGAGGCTCCACTTGCACCTTTGTCTAGTTTCCTTTGTGTGGTGAACAACCTGTGCAACTATACATGGTAGCACATACACACACACACACACACACACACACACACACACACACTCACACCTTCTATGCCCAGTACGTGTTATGTGCTTCTATCTTATAAACTTACAGGCTATATTATTTTCTGTTGCTGCTGTAACAAATGCCATAAAAGTGATGTCTTAAAACAGGGGGTTGTTCTCTTATAGTTCAAAAGTCCAAAATCAAGGTGTTAGCAGGGCCAGCAGGGTCATCTGAGCTGTGCCCCCTCCAAAGGCTCTAGGGAAGAGTCCTTCGCCTCATCCAGCTGCTGTGCCTCGGGTGTTCCTCGGCTCATGGGTGCCTAACGCCAATCTCTGCCACCGTCTTCACATCGTCTCCTTTTCAGCTAAAAGGACACTTGTCATTGGATTTAGGGCCACCCAGATAATCCAGGACAATCTCATCTCGAGATTACTAGCTTAATTTTATCTTCAAAGACCCTTTTTTCCCCAAATTGGGACAGCCACAGGTCTGGAACGTGGACGTACGTTTTGGGGACCCACCATTCAGTGCACCACAGGTAACCTTGGAACCGCATCACAAGAGCTTAACTTCTCAGGCGTCCTGGGATGTTGAGTCCAGGTACCATGAGGTGGGGCTGCCTCGCCCGATCTGCCTGTCCGACCAAGGCAGAGACAAGGTGTCCTCCTCTACCGCGTTCAGGACCCTGTGAGGGAGGAGGTGGGGACCTGAGAGGGCACTGTGGGGAGCACACCCCTGTTGCAGTGGGTTGGCAGGGAGGCGGCCGGGCTGACGCCATTTGTGTCGTTCCCATGGGCCTGGGCATCTCAGCCTGCGTTCAGATCCTGGCTCGACCGTTCTGCTAATTGGGTGGCTTTGAGCAAGTTGCCCAAACCCTTTTCCGTCTCAGTTTCCCCGTCTGTGAAATGGTCACGAGGGTAATGGCATTTGCCTCATAGGGCTGCCGTGAGATTGAACTGAGGTAAGATGAAGCTCTTAAAACAGCACCGGCACTTAGTAAGTGCTCGGGACCTTGGCTGTGACGGTGACAATGCCGATGAAGCGGGAGGTGGCGGCGGCCAAGGGCACACGGACAGAGCCCGGACCACCTCAAATGCCAGGGGGGAGGGGGGATCTTTGGAAGGTCCCAGGCAGGGGTTGGACTGCGGTTTGGGCAGGTTGGTCTGGGGGCCAGTAAGCAAGGCGGTCGGCCTGGAGGGAGCCGGGCCAGGGGAGGCTGGCCCTGCGTGCGGCTTGGTTGGTGTTTGCACTGAAGGTGGCCACCACTTTTGCCCACCGCTGGGTCTTAGTGCCCAGCACCAGGCAGGAATATAGGCAGTGCCAAGCCTGCTTGGGCCCCATTTCTTTACCAGGTGGCAAGGAAGTTTTTGAGTATTTCATTTAAATTTTTTTTATTTAGGTAGAGGTGGGGCCTTGTTATGTTGTCCAGGCTGGTCTTGACGTCCTGGCCTCAAGCAATCCTCCTGCCTCAGCCTCCCAAGTAGCTGGGACTGCAGATGCCTGATACCACGCCCAGCTAATTTTAAAATTTTAAAAATTTTTTGTAGAGATGGAGTCTTGCTATGTTGCCCAGGCTGGCCTCAAGCAGTCCTCCCACCTTGGTTTCCCAAAGTACTGGGATTACAGGTGTGATCCACCGTGCCCAGATGTTTCTGAGTATTTTAACAATGCATGCTGCCATTCGTGAACAAGCTGAGTGTTCGCTAACACAGGCTGGGTGGATGGATAGGTGAAAAGAGACTTGGGGAGGCCTAGATTTGGGCCAGAATAGTGGTCGTGGAGAGGAGGGGACAGACTGCAGAGATTTGGGAGGGGGATGGATAAGACTTGGATGAGTCAGGCGTGGGGTCAAGGCTGGTCCCTCATCTCCAAAGAGAGCTGTATCCGGTAGCTCTTGCTACGTAACGAATAGCCCCAACTCTTAGCAGCTGTTCTGGTTATTATCGCGGTTTAACAGGTTATCATAGCAGCTTAAAGGAACTGTTGTGTTACGCTCATGGATTTTGTGAGTCAGGAATTTGCCGTGGCACAGTGGGTCTCTGCTCCACAATG
The DNA here is from genome assembly GCA_963575035.1 of Avahi laniger. NCBI lineage: Eukaryota > Metazoa > Chordata > Mammalia > Primates > Indriidae > Avahi > Avahi laniger. Next base: position 26,764 of record CAUYSK010064514.1, on the reverse strand, counting down.
TCCGGGGTCTTGGCTGGGAAGACTCGAAGGCTGGGGGTTACTCCAGCTGGGGCTAAAGGCTCATTGACGCACACGCTGGCCCTGGAGCTGGGATGACCTGAAGACAGGACTGTCAACAGAGCTCCTGCTTGTGGCGCCCCGCGTGGCTGGCTTCGGCTTCCTACGGCAGGGCAGTCTCAGACTAGTCAGACTTCTAGAATGGCAGCTCCGGGCTTCCAACGCAAGGGTCTTGGTGGGCAAGGCAGAAGCTGATTTTGAATCTCCTTTAATGACCTAGCTCAGAAATCACATAGTTGCACTGTACCGACGGAAGCAGTCACATCTCTCCTCAATTCAGGGGAAGCACAATGTAGCAAGATCACATCGCAGACGGTCATGTGGGATTGGAGGTATTATTGCAGCCGTCTTTGGAAAATAGAGCCTGCCACAGCCGCTTAACACAACGCCATGATCCCAGTGGTTAGAATTTGGACCGGGCATGGCTGACACTTCTCTGGTCTTGGCTGGGGAATCCGTGATCAGCCGTAGGTCAGCCAGATGGCTCTGCTTTCAGGGCTCGGCTGGCTGTTAGCTGGGACGATGGGGACGACGGGTGTGTGTCTCGCCCTCCGGCAGGCTAGCCCGGGCTGCTTCACGTGGCGGCTGGGCAAAGAGTGGAGGCGTGCCAGCCTCGGAGACAGACCCCGTCACTTCTACCACGTCTGTCGGCCAGAGCAAGTCAAGAAGCCAGCGCAGGGTCCGGGTGGAGCAGTAGACCCCATCCCTTGATAGGAGGAGCTGCAAGGAGTATGGAACAGGAAGGAGAAGACTTGCTGATCACTTTTGCAATCAACTTCACTGGTCTTTGTTTCAGATCCTCTTTCCAGCAGCCCTCTCCCTTTTTGCTGGGCCTCTCCTCTCAGTCAGTGATTCACAAGGGACAGTCCTTGACTCCGTGGTAGGCTGTGAGAGTCCTTGCAACGGGTTGCAAAGATATCTAGAAATGCAAGCTCTTTTGTGTCAGGTTGTGTTTGGCTGCAGATACTGGGAAGACAAATAGAGGATTAAGCAGTAAGGATTAAGAAGTTTGGAGGCAGGCAGACCATGAGGCGTTATTAAGAAGCCAGGCCTTTTCTCTCCTCCCGACAGCCATCCTCTGCAGGTGGGCTTATCAGCCTCGCCTCAGGTTTGCTGCCTCATGGTTGCAAAATAGCTGCCACAGCTCTAGTCATCTCAACTACATTCAAAATTGGAAGCAGGAAGCAAAGGACTTTTCTTTCTAGAGCAGCTCTGTTTTTGTTTTCTGGAAGAGTCTCCCAAAGTCTTTCCCGAAAGTCTCATTGAGCAGAACCCAAGTCTGTATACTTTGGTTTTTACTATTTGCAGAATCGTGGCTACTTTAGCTACAAAGAAGGCTGGGAAAGTGAGTTTCTGACAAAGGGGATAGGAGCGCCTCTTGCTCAGTGCAGTTATTTTAAGGCTATCTTGACCACAGCTCACAGTGCAGAATATGTTCGTATGTATACACAGACAGGCACACGTACTTGAAACCGATTTCATAAACTAATCCTTACCCTTACCATATGTGATACACTTTAGTATTTTCTATTCTATTCCATTCCATTTTACTCCGTACTATTTAATTTTTTAAAGAAATCCCCGGTCACAACCTGCTAATTTGATTTCACAACCTTCAAAGGCGTAACCCATAGTTTGAAAAAGACTGGCTTGGAGCAGTCTTTGTTTACATCTTAGACTTGGCAAGCAGGCTGCCTCGAGCAAGGAAGGAGGAGAAGGGGGGAAATGCTTTCGGAAAGCGACAAACAGAGTTTGCCACATCATCTTCACTTCCTGTCAGCATGTGGTGCAGTTCTGCAGACTTTCGTTTTATTAACGTGCGCGAGTAACCTGAGGGTTACTCCAATTCGTACTGGGAAATTAAAATTAGCCCGTTTCTGGAGCTTAGCGGGCACTTTTAATTCTGCATCCTGCTGGGCCGTCTGGCTTCCACACAGCTCCTGATGACAGCGCAAAACTCCAATTGCATTACGAGCGGAGGAGGAATTCACACGACTTTCTGGAAGGACACTGTGTCATTGTTGCGTCATCGCTGTTCTCTCGAGCTGGTTGTGGTTTTCAGGCCTGGCCTTTCTGGCTTTTTATAGCGTGGTGGCGGAGAATGCCGTCTGCAGAATCACAAGGTCTGAGTTCGAATTCTGGCCCCACAGTAGTTTGGGGCAGAGACCCGGTCCCGAGTCTGTTGCCTGTAAAATGTGCGTGGGTGCTAGGCACCCGGAGGAATGGGTGGGGAGGGAGTTAGCACCGGGCCTGAAACCCGGGGAGCGTTCAGGCTACGCGGGCTCTTCGGGGTGTGCCAGTCAGCGCTGGCCGCCTGGTGCCGCGGTGACAAGTAAGCCCAGTCACAGTGGCTCTCGCAGGCCCGTCTCGTGCCCCTCGCGGATTGCCTGTGGCTCCGTCCGTGTGTCCGTCCTGTTCCGGGACGCAGGTGGACCGTGCGACGCCTCTTAACGCTTCCACTCTGAAGGGACGCGGGATGGCCACTCCCATTGCATTCATGCCACGTGGCTGTGCCTGCGGGAAGTAGAATCTTTCACAGGAAGGGGACGAGCTACGAGCAGGTCGGCCAAGAAGCCAGTCGTCACACCAAGGCTTGCTGTCAGGGTGCTGTTGACAGTGCTGGATTGGCAGCTCTGCACACTCGTTCCAGAGCCCCTGCCCCCAGCCCAGTCACTTCTTCAAAAGCTTTCGAATATGCGTGGGGAGAGGGCAGGGGTCCCCAGTGCCGTCCCTGGCTGAGAACCACGCTCATGCTCTCCAAGGCCAAGGACGGGGGCTGCTTTTGCGCTTTGGGTATCCTCAGCCTCCCACCTCCCCCCCACACAGTAAGTGCTTAATAAATGCCCATTTCACCAGGCTGCCCCTTGAACGAATGAACGCATCTGTTTAACTTCTTTAAATCTGTTCATTCATTTCGCAAATGCTGAGCTCCTACTGTGTGCCACACACCGTGCAGGCTCTGGGGACCTGGCAGGGCACGAAACAGGCAGAAGTCCCTGCCCTGGTGGGGCCGACATCCTGGTGGGAGAGACAGACAGAGCGCCACTAAACCATCAGACAGGCGAAGGATGCTCGATAGTAAAGTACTTGTTAATTAAAATTCTTTCACTGTGGAAACTTTCAAGTGTACACAAAATAGAATAATAATAATAATAAATAGAATAATAAAACGTGCACCCCCTCGTCCCTGGCCGTGAACCAGCTCCGCCAACGTTCAGTTCCCCACCAGTCCCGTAGACCCGTGCCGTGCGGCAGAACTTCTGTCCTGGTGGAAACGTCCCAGATCTGCGCCGTCGCCTCCGGCAGCCACCAGCCCGACGTGGCCATCGAACTCTTGGAATGTGGCTAGCATGACTGAGAATGAAATGTTTAATTTCACTTAATTTCTTGAATTTAAAATTTTTTAAAACTTTGATGTTTCTACAATAATCGCCTCCTGCTTCCTCCCCCCACTTTTTTTAATCTTGTTAAAATACACAGAACGTAAAATTCGCCAGCTTAACCATTCTTAGGTGTACAGCTCGGCGGTATTAAGTACACTCGTATCGTTGGGCAGCTGTCACCATCGTCCGTCTGCGGAATTCTTTTCGCCTCTCGAAACTCAAACTCTGTACCCACTAAATACCGACTCCCCTCCCCGCCCCCGGCCCCTGGCAACCACCATTCTGCTTTCTGTCTCTGAATTTGGTGCCTTGGTATGTAAGTGGGATCGTATGATATTTGTCTTTTTGTGACTGGCTTATTTCACTTAGCGTAACGCCCTCAAGGTTCACCCTTGAGGGGTGTCATATGGGCCAGACGTCCTGCCTTAATACCCCCCTGTATGCGCACATCGCATCTCTCCGTCCGCATGCCAGTGGACCCTGGGGTTGCTTCTACCTTTTAGCTATTGTGAGTAGGAATGCTGCCATGAATGTCTCTTTTGGACTCTGCTTTCAATTCGTTAGGTATAAACCCAGACGCGAAATTCGCTGGATCACGTAGTAATCGCACTGCTAATGTTCCGCGGCTCTGCCTCACTGTTTTCCACAGTGGCTGCACCATTTTATAGCCCCGCCAGCCGTGCACGAGGGTTCCAGTTTCTCCACATCCTTGCCAGTACTTGTCGTTTTCTGATTTTTTGCTAATAGCCTTTCTAATGAATTGAAGGTAATATCTCATTATGGTTTTGATTGCATTTTCCTACTGATTAGTGATATTAAGCATCTTTTTATGTGCTTATTGGCCTTTGTATGTCTTCTTTAGAGAAATATCTATTCACGTCCTTTGTGCTAATGTCATTTAATTTTAATTAACTTTAATTAAATGTACATAGCCGCACGCGACTAATGGCAGCTATATTGGACAGCTCAGGTCTTTATGCCGCTTGAACACCCGCAACCCGCTTGTTTCGCAGTGAATTGCAGGCAGTCTGTAATCTCACCCCCGAATATTTCAGGGTGTATCTCTAAAAGGCAAGAACTCTTTAAAGAAAAAGAACGATGCCGTTATTGCACCTAGAACCTTAATCATGATTCGTCAATGTTGCTGCATATCCAGGCAGCGTTCTAATTGTCTGATTCTCTTTCAACAGTTGGTGGGTTCATTTGTGTCTTCAAAGCTCCCTCTGCGTCCTGGTCGGGAGCTGCGGGACGCGTGGTTAGCCCAGTTCGAGTGTCGCACGGTGTTCTGTCTGTTGTGTCCCCACTCTTTTCAGCCTCAATTATCTCATCTGGAAAATGGGGACAATGCCACGGTGGGTGGAAGGATTCAAGGAGACTCGATGTCTCGAATCGGTCTCAGCAGGACCATGTCCGTAATCCCTGGCTGAAGCAGATGATCCATTAATCCTTCCAAACCCGCAGGAGGACGACCCGTGGCAAACAGCCGGGACCTGGGGACTTCTGTGCAGCCTTACTGGGCTGTGGCCAGAAAGCTCTGGAAGTCGCCACATGAGATAACATCAGCAATGACAGTGAAGGTGATTACAACTGGTGTATCTGTCACTTACAGTGTGCTTTAGGACACGTAAGGATTAAAGGTGTTCCTGTGTAACAGTGTTAGTGGAGGACACACGGTTAACATGCTCATTTTCCAGACGGGGAAACTGAGGCACAGAGGGGATAAGTAACTTGTTGTAGGGTACACAGCTGTGAAGTGGCAGTCCCAGGATGGGAACCCAGGACACCTGGTTGCAGAACTGGTCACGGTGGGCTTGATTCCTGCTGTGAGCACCCACAGTGGGCAGCAGGCACTTTGGAAATCTGGACGGTTTGTTAAAAAAGCAGCAACCCCGGTCCCTCTCCTGATTTCTGACCTAGATCCAGGGCAGGTCCTGAGAATCAGGGTGAGACTGTGTGGAGACGAGGAAGGAGAGGGGGAGGGAGAGAGGTCTCTGCACCTCTGACCTTTTCTCATCCGCCAGCCACGTTTTATAATACTCACAAAATAACATCGATACCAGTAAGCTCTATGCCTGCGTCTGCTCTGTGCAAACCACGGGGCGGGGACTGTGATTACGCCCATTTTATAGACGAGGACACCGGGGCCTGGAGAGACGAAGTCACTTGCCAGGGTCACCCAGCCAGTTCATGGGGGGTGGGGATTTGAGGCCCAGAAGCTGTGTGCATCACCGGTCACCAGGCTGGGCCTCTAGGCGTCAGCCCAGCGGGAGACGTGGCTGCCACCTTAGGCACTGAAATGGCAGGGGCCATCTCAGAGATCCCACACCTGCCTATCACGGGCATATATTTTTCTTTTTGTTACTGAAACTTTCCAAAATATGTCAAGTGGGTGGAACAGCATAACAAAGCCCCCAGGGACCCATCGCCCGCAGCAGTTCCCACCGATCTGCTGTTCTTGTTTCTTCCACTCACTACCACTCCATGATTACTGTCTTTTTGTTTTTGTTTTTTTTACAGTTTTTTAAAGTAAAATGTATATGCTTTGAAATGCACAAATCTGAGCGGTTAAATTTTGAACACTTGAGGAACCCGCACCTGGATCACAATGCAGAACATTTCCCCCTTCCCGGAAGTTCCCCTTTCCTTTCTCTAACGTTGCCATTGGAATGGAAACACAAATAAAAAATTCTCACCGGGAACTCTGGAGCTCCCCTTCCATTGAAATTCACCCTCGGGTCCTTCTGGAGAAGCCTCATTCAGGAAACGCCACCCCCCCCCTCTAATTCCGCTGGTCTGAAGTTCACAGAGAGGTTGGGCCACACCCAAAACTGGAGCCAGGGAGGAGGAAGGAACAAATTTGGAGCTACCCCGGGAGCTTGTGAACACTCCTAGGCCAGGAGCAGTGCACCTGAACTCCAGATGGAGAAGATCCCATGTGCCAGGGTCTTTCTAGATCATTCTGGGATCTGGGACCTGAGAGGAAGAGGGGAAGCCGCTCTCCACTCTGTTCCTTTCTCTTCATTTGTTTGTTTGTTTGTTTGTTTTGGAGACAGGGTCTCACTCTATTGCCCGGGCATGAGTGCAGTGGTGTCATTGTAGCTCACAGCAGCCTCAAACTCTTGGGCTCAGGCGATCCCCCTGCCTCAGCCCCCTGAATAGCTGGGGCTACAGGCGTGCGCCACTAGGCCTGGCTAATTTTTTCTATTTTTCTGTAGAGATGGCATCTCGCTATGTTGGCCAGCTAGTCTCGAACTCCTGACCTCAAGCGATCCTCCTGCCTCTTTTCCCAAAGTGCTGGGATTGTGGGCCTGTCTCCTCACCTACAGGATAGGGATAACAAAAGCACCTGTGTGGTAGAGCTTCAGCGTGGGCAAAGTGAAGTGATGTGCGTAGAGTACTCAAGCCAGTGCCCAGCATGGAGGGGGCCTGTGACCGATGTCATTTGTCCTCATGATCGTTGCAGTCGGTCCTCGTGCTTCACAGGGTCCGTGTTTGCGAGGCGCCTGTTGCTAACGCTTGTAACCCCAAAACGGTGCCTTCCCGGTCAGAAGCGGGCAGAGCAGCGAAACACGTTTGAGCCGCCCGAGTGCACGTCCTCAGCCAAGGTCAAGCAAGGCGATGCTCTGCCTTCCCGTTTCCGCTCACATCGCAAACTCGAGTCTTTTCACAATCTATTTAGTGCCACGTTTTTCGCATCTTTGCATCTTGCATTGGTGACTTCGCACGACACGGCTGCAAGCCTGGCGCCGAAGCGCGGTCCAGGGCTCTTAGGTGCAGGGAGGCTGTCGCGTGCCCTTCGGAGAATATACTTGCGTTAGAGGAGCGTCATTCAGGTGGGAGTTGCGGTCCGTTGGCTGTGGGCTCAGTGTGAATGAATCAGCGTCATGTATCAAGGAAGGCGTCTTTAAACAGAGACACACACAAAGCAAGGTGATGCACGGATCGATCGATGGCCGTGTGGTGGCCAGAGGCTGGCAGGAACTTGGCCCTGCGTTTTCCCCAGGAGCAGCGGCTCAGGGTGGCCGATTCAGTGTGCGCGGTGGCTTTATAAACCCAACTGCTGCTGCAGATGGCAAGGGTCGGCTATATTTTACTAGGCTGAAGTGCCGATGAATGGCACAGCGAGACGTTGTGTGCTCTAGTGGTGTGTGTACACGGTAATGGTCAGTGCTGCTTCGTGTCATTTTAAACCTGTATTTGTGCTTTCCTTTCTTATTGCCCCATTAACATTGCCTTTTCAACCCTCCCTGTCTCCGTCCGCCTCCCCGACAACCGCGCCGCCCTTACCTGTGTGTCTGTCTGTCTTGATTTCTTTTTCCTTTTCGCTCACAGCCTCTCTCTCATTCTCTCTCCACAGCTGGCCCCCGAAAGGACCCTCTCCAAGTCCCCAGCTGGGGGCCCCGCGTAGACCTGGAGCGGACACCCCCTCCTTCCCTTCATGATTCGTTCGTAGCGCAGGTAACCAGGGAAGCGTCCCAGTGCATTCCTGGAGGGGCAGTTGTCCTCATTCCGCCTTCCCAGGTTCCGCTTTGGTCCCTGGATGAGGAAGGACCGTTCCTCCTCAGCAGAGCCTGGCGTGGCGACATCCCTCAGCTCTTCCCTCTCCTGCCCTGGCCCCTGGGTCACACCGCTGCCACCAGGGTCGTCCCCCTTCTTCAGGACTCTTTGCAGATTTTGCCTTTTTGTGCCCCCGTGGGCTGGCTGGGGTGGGCAGGGGTTTGTAGGCCACAGACCCAGTGGCACAGGGAGAAGGAAGCCTAGCGAGGCAGGGGCATGGGGTGGGCGGGAGCCTGTCCTCACCACCTCTGATGCGGCGGAAGCCTGGGGGGGCCTCTCTGGGAACAGTCCCCATGGTGCGTGGGGCTCTGGGGGTGCGTGTGTTTGTGCTGCGTGGCGGGGAGGGGGATCCGTGGACCCCGGGGAAGCGTGTGACATTTCCCCCAAGTGCGTGTGTCCAGGCCTTTCATCAGATGCCCACAGCACTGCTCAGAGAAGACCCCCAACCTCCCGTGGGAGGTCCTTGTCACAGAGCACTTGAGGATGCGGGTGTTGGGGTGGCACTGAGGAGCTCCCTCTTCCGGGAGTTCAGGGAAGGCTGTGGGGGTGAGGGCTGTGACCCAGCCGGGGGCGCAGGTGGGATTTTTAGGGCGGGGGTGGTGATCCACGTGGCAGTCACCACATCCCCAGTGAGGTTCAGGACGCCCCACCCCAGGGCAGAAGAGAGAGTAAGAACCTTGAGCTGTAGATTTGCACGTTCAGGGACGCTGTCTTTTCTCACCGTGTCCCGTGGCCACGACCGGGAGGAGAGGACAGCGGAGGGTGCAGGAAGCGATGGCGGGTGGCTGGGTGGAAGGATGGGTCGGTCTGGGTGTTTGGCAGAAGGGAAACACGGCTGGACGGGAGCTCGGAAGGGTGGAGGAAGGGAGAGACGGGTGAGTGGACGGAGGGACGGAGGGAAGGCTGAATGGCTGCAAGGGCGGACGGGCGTTGAAGCGGACGGACAGTATCCCTTCCAGGGGTCGGACCAGCTAACGTTGCTGGAGCGCGGACAGTGCCTGGCACGGGGCAAGCACTCCCGCAAACGTTAGCCGTCCTCACCCTCATCATTCTGACGGCGAGGCTCAGCCTCACGCCCGTGGCCTCTTGGTTCACAGCGCCCGTCCTTGCTGCGTCTCTCCCTTGCTTCTGCCTTCCCCCTTCCCTCCCTTTCCTTCCTCAGGACCACACTGCGTAGGGGGCCCAGAGCCTTGAGCCCCAGGGCCCTTCTCCCTCCCTCCTTCACTCGTCACACACAGGACAAGCCCCCACCACCCCAGCCCGGGCCAGGCCCTGTGTTCAGGGAGGCAGGACAGCCTGGGGGTGAAGAGCTCCGGTCGGGACCGCTCCCTGGGCTCACGCCCGGCTCTGCCCTGTGGGAGAGTGGCCGTCTCGGTGTCTCCAGTTGCTCATCTGCAAAGCAGGGGGGGCAGGATACCGTGAGGGTCCATTTAGTTAAATGTGCGTGAAGCACACGACCAGGGCTCACTTAGTCCTGGTTGATACCGTTGTCATTATCGTCGTCGTCATCAGGTGCTGGGGGAGTGCGGGTGGGGGAGGGGAGGGGAAGGAAGCTGTCCCCGGTCAGGAGTTTCTGGCTGGGAGGGCACCTGGGAGGTGCGCCTCACCCCTACGCATCCCCGTGGACTCAGGGAACAGAAACTCTGACGCCTCCAAGGGGCTCCCCTGCAGGGAGGGAGCTGGGCGAGCTGCAGCATCTAACCTTGTCTCCCTCACCTCTTCCTGACCCCACCCCATCCAGTGGCGATGGATGATGAGGATGGGAGATGCTTACTAGACGTGATTTGGTGAGTAATGGGCTCCCCAGCCCCACCCTCCCCTGCCCGCCCCTCCCCAGCTCCTTACCTCCTCAGCGTCTCTTCCTCTTTTTCTTCCAGTGACCCTCAGGCCCTCAATGACTTCTTGCATGGATCCGAGAAGGTAAGTCCTGGCGCACGGAGCAGCATTCCCCGTTTGGGGGCTGCATGATTGGGGTGAGAAACAGTGAGAGTCGTATCCCCTTAATTCAGTGGACATCTGCCCTGTGTCTTCTAAGAGCCAGACATTGGAGTCATGGCAGTGAACAAAACCCACGGTACATCCCTGCTCTCGTGCCATATATATCTCCTTGGTAAACAAAGGAACTGGTCCTGGGACCGGGCACGGTGGCTCACACCTGTAATCCTAGCACTCTGGGAGGCTGAGGTGGGAGGATCCTTTGAGCTCAGGAGTTCAAGACCAGTCTGAGCAAGAGCGAGACCTCGTCTCTATTAAAAATAGAAAAAATTACCTGGGTGTGGTAGCACGTGCCTGTAGTCCAGCTACTCAGGAGGCTGAGGCAGGAGGATCGCTTGAGCCCAAGAGTCTGAGGTTGCTGTGAGCTAGGCTGACACCACGGTACTCTAGCCCGGGCAGCAGAGTGAGACTCTGTCTCAAAAAAAAAAAAAAAAAGAAAAGAAAAGAAACTAGTAACTGATAACAGTAATGGTGAAAAGCACCATACAGAGTATGATTAAAAAAAAAATAATGTCATTTGCACAAGAAAAAAGCTTTAAAAGAAAATCTTTGGGAGCAGTGTGGTCAGAGAAGGTCACCCTAAGGAGGTAACATGGAAGGTGAGACCTGCAGAGTCAAAGGGAGGTGGCCACAGTGTTCCTGGCAGGAGGAAGAGCAAACACAAAGATGGGAAAGAGCAAATGCAAAGATGGAAAAGCGCTTTCAAGGAGCAGAAAGAAAGCCGATGGGGCCAAACTGAAGGGGAAACTAGTCGGAGGCTGAGATGGCAGTAGACAGCAGTTACCAGGTCATGCAGGTCTAGAAGGCCCTGATAGAGGAGTTTCGATTTTCATTCTGAATGTGACAGACAGTTCTGTTGGGTTCTTAAGCAGGAGAATGCCATATTTGATTCGTTCCCTGGAGAACGGAATGAAGTGGGGAAGAGTAGAAGTCTGGTGAACTTTGAGGAGCTTTTAGGTCATTAAATATGAAATGTCCAATTTAGAATCAAAAGTTTAGTATATCTCAAATAAGAAGCAGTACAGTTAATCAAAGTATGCGCCTAAACTATCCACACAGTTTTGCCATCTTAAGGGTAGCTTGCTTATGCCAGCGGCAAAGAAGCCCGGAGAGTGACGATGAAATCGCAAAAGGCGTTTTCCACAGCTCGTTAAGAATTGAGTATTTTTTCTTGTAAGAAGTGGTCCAAAGTCTGGAAGAAGCGGTAGTCAGCTGGTGCAGGGTCTGGTGAATATGGTAGATGACAAAGAGTTTCCGAGTCCAGCCTCTGTAGTTTGAGCAGCATTATTTGTGCAACATGTGGTCTTACAAGAGGATTGGCCTGTCTCTGTTGAGCAGTCTCAGCTGCTTAATCACAAGCATCTTCATCATTTTGTCCAGTTGGTTGCAGTGGACATGCACTATAGTCAGTTGACCGGGTGTCACGAAACTATAGTGGATAATACCAGCTCTGGGTCACCAAACAGACACCGTTAGCTTTTTTTGATGATTATTCAGTTTTGGGCTGTATTTGGGCACTTCATCTTTATCCAACCATTGTGCTGAACACTTGCAATTGTCGAAAAGTATCCATTTTCATCACATGTGACAATACAGCGTAGAAATGGTTTGCCTTTATGTCCTGACAGCAAGCTTCGAGATGGTTTATCTTCCGATGCTCATTTAATTCCTGTGGGTACCCATCCACCCAGCTTCTTTACCTTGCTGATCTGTTTCACATGGTTCAGTATTGTTGGAATAATAACGTCAAACCTTGCTGCTAATTCATGTGTAGGTCGAGATGGATTCGCTTCCACTACAGCTTTCAGCTCATCGTTTTCCACCATGGTCTCAGGTCACACGGCTCCTTTTCAGGATTAAAATCACCAGAATGGAACTTCTCAAACCATCGACGGACTGCGCGTTCATTAGCCACATCCTTCCCAAACACTCTGTTGATATTTCAAGCTGTCTGTGCTGCATTGGTTCCATGACATAACTCCTATTCAAAAATGACACAAATTTTTGACTTATCCATGATTGCACAAAAATCACTCTAAAAGAAAATGGGAAAGATAATCACAAGCCAAAATGTGCATTTGAAAGAATGAGGATGTACCTTGACAATAATAATAATAATAATAATAATAATAAAAACAACCCAAGAGTCAAAGTGAAATGTCAGAGATATCAACTGTCAGACGTAGTATTTAAGGAAATCGGACATTCCATACTTAATAACCTAATGTATTAGTTATCTATGGCTGTGCCACAGATTATCCCAACGTGTAGTGACTTAAACATTTATCAGAGCTCTTGTAGTGTCTGGGAGCAGCTTAGCTGGGTGGTTCTGGCTCAGGGACTCTGAGGTTGCAGTCAAGGTGTGGCCCGGGGCTGCGGTCGTCTGCAGGCTTGCCTGGAGCTGACGGATGTGCTTCCACAGTGACTTGTTCCTGTGGCAGTTGGCAGGAAGGCTCAGTCCCTCACCACGTGGCCTCTCCATAGTGCTGCTTGAGTGTCCTCACGACATGGCGGCTGCTCTTCCCCAGAGCCAGTGATCTAAGGGAGCAAGGAGGAAGCCGCAGCGTCTTTAATGACCTACTCTCTGAAGTCACGTGCCCTCGTTCTGTTACACTGTTACTAGTGGGAATCACTAAGTCTGGCCACGCTCACAGGGAGGGGAATTGAACTCCACCAGGAGAAGTACCAAATAATTTGTAGGGCAGAGGTGAGCGCAATAGGATGATGGTGGCCTGGGCCACCGTGCGGGCAGTGGATGACATGCGAGGCTGGATTTGGGATCTGTTTGGGAGGTAGAATCAACTAGACCTGCTGGTGGATTAGATGTTGAGGGAGAGAGAGTATGCAGAATGACTCCTGAATCTCGACTTGAGTAACTGAGTGCATTGTGGTGCCATTTTCTGAGGTTGGGATTTGGGGGCAGACTCCAGAAGTCCAGGGGGTAATATTGGAGATACAAGTTGGGGTTCTGGAGAGACGTCCAGCTGGAGAGGAATTAGGGAGGCCTCAGCCATGGACAGACATTCACTGGTGTTTATGTGGCTACCAGGCCCTGTTCTGGGCACCAAGGATGCCCCTGGGGGTCAGAGCAGGTCCCTGCCCTCCCAGAGACAGGGACAGCGTGGCGTGTCCGATGCCCGGATGGTGAGGCGCGCCAGGCGCTGGGCTGCGTGGAGAGGAGCGCTCAGTGAGAAGGGGCAGGCACTCGCTGGAAGGAGGTGGCACATGTGCCATCTGCTGAAGGGTGTGCTGCCAAAGGGACTGAGGGGCCAAAGCAGGGGACACAGCTTGGGCAGCGGCACAGAGACAGGAATCTCAAGTTCAGGGCAGGCTAGGGGACGTGGCGTTGGGGACGCCTTGGGCTTTAAGCGTATAAGCCCACTTCTCTGGGGGCAGAGTTTGCCACACCCCCAGCCCCCTCCATCCTGCCCCTTGTCCTGAGTAACTCTCAACTGGTTTCTGCTCCAGAGCATGGGCCTGCCCTGCTGACTTTGACCTTGGGCGGGGGTGGGTCTCGTTGCAGCTCGACAGTGACGACCTCCTGGATAATCCCGGGGAGGCCCAAAGTGCCTTCTATGAAGGTCCTGGGGTAAGTGACCGCAGCTCCTGGTCGTCGCCCAAGTTGCCTATGAAGGCAGCCAGTGGGAGTGAGGCCCTGGAGGCCAGAGGGGAGGCTTGGGCTCGTCCTCCTGAGGGGCTTTGATGGAAGGAGGGCTGGGGACAGTCGCTGGGAGCTCATGGGTTGGAGGTGGGACGTGGCTGCCGGAACCCTGGCTATGCAGGAGGGAGCAGAGGTGGGAGACCCTAGCAGGGAGGGAGAGGCCGACGTGGGCAGAGATGGCCAAGCCCCGCAGGCCCCTTGGAGAACGAGGGGAGGGTCCCCAAGGCCTTGGGCCTTGAAGGCCAGCTGGTACAGAACAGTTGTGGGGAGTTGAGGCAGATGCCAGCTCTGGGGTCCACTGAGGGCCTCTCCTCTAGGGGCTCGGGGGAGGCCTGGGGGTCCTGCCGAGACTCAGCCGTGGGCAGATGTGAGACCATATGTGGGGAGGGGCCTCCTCACCCACCGACCACCGTCGCCACCTAGACTGTCAAGCAAAGCCCAGAGTCAGGGAGGCAGAGGGCATTTATTAGGTGCCTACTGTGTGACAGGCTGTGCTGGGCACCCCCCCCAAGTGCCAGCTTAACTGCCAGCCATGCCACTCCCCCTCCTCTTCCCCCACCTTCCCTCTTCATCTCGGTAACAATTGATCGTCACATGCCAGGCCCTTTATGGTAATTTTCGTTTAGTTTTCACAACACTATAATATTATATTCCAAATAATTTATCTTTCATAATATAAATGATTAGATCCAGAAACACAGCAACTGCTATCACGTTAATGTTATTACATTTGTAGACCCAATAGCAATAACGATCGTATGTTGTTATTTTGTGATCCTTATTCTCAGCATTACCATATTTTTTCATACGCACAAGCTCCCTGGTTGGGTTCCAAGCACTCCCCATACCTGATGTCAGGGAATTTTCCCAGCCATCCCAGGAGGCAGGTTGGGTACAGCCACTTAGTTGTTAAAAAATCAGAGTGGCACAGTGGCCTGGTCCCCATTTGGAGGCCGAGCCGGAGCCTCATCCCGCCAGCCACTCTCCTCCACTCACCAGCCGGGTGACCCGGGCGGCGCCCGCCTGGCTGGGCTGTTAAGAACAACAACATGCACAGTAACGATGAGATGGTGTTCCACGCAGCTGCCGGGTCCTGCTGTGCGCCCTCCACGTGGATTAAGTCAGCTCTTTGAAAATACAGGTTTCGGTGCATTATCCGGTCAGATACCAGCGGACACTGTGTGCCATAAGCTCAAGTATTGCTTACGGCGTGTTCTGCACATATGCATGCATATGTATTAATATGCATATGCATTAATATTTATGCATATACATGCATATGCACACATATGTATTAATATTTATCCATGTGTGTCCTGGTCGACGGCAGCATGAAAAGCATCTAGAAAGCAGTGAACTTGCAGCACAGTTTGGTACGTGAGCCCACAAGTGGTAGCTGCAGCCGCCAGCAAGATCTTTAGTCCAATAGGACTGTAATTGTTTGTCGGAAACCTGTGGATTTCAGACTTTAGAATTTTTCAGGTCCTGAAAAGGTGACACGGTATTCGTGCCCTATGTAACATCACACCTTCATCTTTCTGTGGCCAAATTTATAAAGAGTCGCGTTACATGAATAAATGTGTTCCACCGAAAGTGCCACATCAGTTCTGGTTAAGTTTTGCTGCCAAAAGAATTAGGAAAACATTTTTGTTTTTTAGAGCTTTTTGGGTTTTGGAATTACAGATAAGTGTTGTGGGCTTGTATGGCTATTTAAAAAAATTGTTTCTATTACATTCCACTGATAAGTACCGATGGGGAAACTGAGGTCAGATTAAGCAAGCCCCCCGGTTGGCACAGCCAAGCCCTGGCAGAGCAGCTGATCGCGGATCCAGCCAATTGCAAATGGAATGTTCTTTCTTGAACATGGCTGCCCTGACACCCGAGTGTTCTTTGCGTTAGCTGTGGCCGCAGCCAGCGCCTTGCTAACCTTAGCTTTCCTTCCCACCTTACCTGGCCTCCAGCTCCACGTGCAAGAAGCTTCTGGCAACCACCTGAACCCGGAGCCCAGCCAGCCGGCCCCCAGCGTGGACCTAGACTTTCTGGAAGATGACATCCTGGGCTCTCCTGCAACAGGGGGTGGTGGCGGGGGCAGCGGGGGTGCCGACCAGCCCTGCGACATCCTCCAGCAGAGCCTCCAAGAGGCCAACATCACTGAGCAGACGCTCGAGGCCGAGGCCGAGCTAGACCTGGGACCCTTCCAGCTGCCCACACTGCAGCCCGCAGATGGCGGGGCAGGCCCGACGGGTGCTGGAGGGGCGGCTGCCGTGGCTGCGGGGCCCCAGGCCCTCTTCCCGGGCAGTGCCGACCTGCTGGGGCTGCAGGCCCCACCCACCGTGCTGACTCACCAGGCCCTGGTGCCGCCCCAGGATGTGGTCAACAAGGCCCTGAGCGTCCAGCCCTTCCTGCAGCCCGTGGGCCTGGGCAACGTGACCCTGCAGCCCATCCCGGGCCTCCAAGGCCTGCCCAATGGCAGCCCGGGGGGCACCACCGCGGCCACACTTGGCCTGGCCCCAATCCAGGTGGTGGGCCAGCCTGTCATGGCGCTCAACACACCCACCTCCCAGCTCCTGGCCAAGCAGGTGCCTGTCAGCGGCTACCTGGCCTCGGCAGCCGGCCCCTCGGAGCCGGTGACCCTGGCATCGGCCGGTGTCTCCTCCCAGGGGGCCGGCCTGGTCATCCAGAAGAACCTCTCAGCTGCCGTGGCCACCACGCTCAACGGGAACTCTGTGTTTGCAGGGGCGGGGGCTGCCACGGCAGCGGCCAGTGGAGTTCCCTCGGGACAGCCGCTGGCGGTGGCCCCAGGCCTCGGCACGTCACCGCTGGTCCCGGCGCCCAACGTGATCCTGCATCGCACCCCCACGCCCATCCAGCCCAAGCCCACCGGCGTGCTGCCCCCCAAGCTCTACCAGTTGACGCCCAAGCCGTTTGCCCCCACGGGCGCCACGCTCACCATCCAGGGCGAGCCAGCGGGCCTCCCACAGCAGCCCAAGGCCCCCCAGAACCTGACTTTCATGGCCGGCAAGGCGGGCCAGAATGTGGTGCTGTCGGGCTTCCCCGCGCCCGCTCTGCAGGCAAACGTCTTCAAGCAGCCACCGGCCACCACGACAGGGGCAGCTCCGCCTCAGCCCCCCGGGGCCCTGAGCAAGCCCATGAGCGTCCACCTTCTGAATCAAGGCAGCAGCATCGTCATCCCTGCCCAGCACATGCTGCCGGGCCAGAACCAGTTCCTGCTGCCCGGCACGCCCGCGGTCCAGCTCCCGCAGCCGCTCTCAGCCCTGCCGGCCAACGTGGGCGGGCAGATCCTGGCGGCCGCGGCCCCCCACGCGGGCGGACAGCTCATCGCGAACCCCATCCTCACCAACCAGAACCTGGCGGGCCCGCTGAGCCTGGGCCCCGTGCTGGCCCCCCACTCTGGGGCCCACAGTGCGGCCCACATCCTCTCGGCCGCGCCCATCCAGGTGGGCCCGTCGGCGCTCTTCCAGATGCCCGTGTCGCTGGCCGCAGGCAGCCTGCCCACGCAGAGCCAGCCCGCCCCCGCTGGCCCCGCAGCCACGACCGTCCTCCAAGGGGTCACTCTGCCCCCCAGCGCTGTGGCCATGCTCAACACCCCGGATGGGCTGGCGCAGCCGGCCACCCCTGCCACCGCCACTGCCGGGGAGGCCACGCCCCTCCTCACAGTGCAGCCCTCCGCCCAGGCGCCCCCAGCGGTCAGCGCGCCGCTGCCCCTGGGCCTCCAACAGCCACAGGCGCAGCAGCCCCCGCAGGCCCCCACCCCGCAGGCCGCCGCCCCACCCCAGGCCACCACCCCCCAGCCCAGCCCAGGCCTGGCGTCCAGCCCGGAGAAGATCGTCCTGGGGCAGCCGCCCTCTGCCGCGGCCACCGCCATCCTCACTCAGGACTCCCTGCAGATGTTCCTGCCCCAGGTAACCGGGCCAGGCCCCCCCGGAAGCAGGTGCTGAGGAGTGGGGGTTGGGAGAGGGGCCGGGAGCTGAAATCAGGTGCTGCCGAGGCAGCAGCGGGCAGGGTCCTGTGGGCTGGGGAGAATGTCTCAGTGATGGCAGAGGCGGCCCAGGGGGTGAGGGGCCCGGCAGAGCTGGGAGTGGGACAGATTGGCAGGGTGACTGACAGGCGAGGAGAAGGGACCAGCTGTCAGACAGGGGAGGGATCTCAGAGAGGGAGTGGGCGAGACAGGGACAGAGGGACCGGCGGGACACGAGAGAGGGAAAGTGGGGGGAGCTCAGGGTGCGATGCGCTGCCAGGTTGCGCCTTCCGCAGGCGGCAGCGGGGGCGGGGGTCTCGGGTGGGGAGGCTGAGGGCCTGCGGGGTGGCCTTCTGACCCTGTGCGGGCTGCCTGTTGCAGGAGAGGAGCCAGCCGCCCCTCCCCACAGAGGGCCCCCACCTCTCCGTGCCCGCCTCGGTCATAGTCAGCGCCCCGCCTCCCGCCCAAGACCCGGCCCCGGCCACCCCCGTCGCCAAAGGAGCTGGCCCGGGCCCTCAGGCCCCCGACAGCCAGGCTTCCCCGGCTCCGGCCCCCCAGGTAGATGAACCTGTCCTCAGCTCAGCCTCTGTCCTCAGCTCAGCCCCAGCTGCGCCCTCCTGCCCGCTCTCCTCCTCCTCCTCCTCCTCGCTCTCCGCCCTGCCTGCACCCCTGCCTTGCTGATTTGGAACACGGCGCTCTCCCTCGCCGCCCCCCAGATCCTCCCGGAGTGTCTCCTGACAATCGTGGACACTTGAGACTAGGGCCAGCCCTGGGGGAGCCCACACTCTAGGCAGGGATACAGGACACAGCAGGAAATTATTTCCTAAAATTATAATTTTCACATCTGAATAAGTAGTACATTCAGATAGTTCACATTTCAAAAGATATAAAAACGTACGTAGTGAAAAGCCCACTTCTAAACCTTAGCCTCCCGAGCCCCCCAGAGTGGTTTCTGGCATTCCTTTTCAGTGCACAGGCAAACAAAATCACATACAAACTATTTTCCTTCCATTTTTACAAAAATGAGAGCATACTCTGCTCGCAGTTCTGCTTCCTGCTTTTATCATTAAAAAATTGATCTTGGGGACCAGTCTTCATTCTTTTCTATGACTGCATGTTATTCTACTGATGGGTTTACTGTTATTTAGCTGGTCCCTGTCATTGGGCTTTTAGGTCACTTCCAATCTTTAGCTATTGCAAACAAAGCTGCAAGGAATGACTTTTTATGTATGCCTTTTTTTTTTTTTTTTTTTGAGACAGAGTCTCGCTTTGTCACCTGGGCTAGAGTGAGTGCCGTGGCATCAGCCTAGCTCACAGCAACCTCAAACTCCTGGGCTCAAGCGATCCTCCTGCCTCAGCCTCCCAAGTAGCTGGGCGAGTGCCACCATGCCCAGCTAATTTTTTCTATCTTTAGTAGAGACGAGGTCTCCCTCCTGGTCAGGCTGGTCTCAAACTCCTGAGCTCAAGTGATTATCCCCCCGCCTCAGCCCCCCAGCGTGCTAGGATTATAGGCATGAGCCACCGTGCCCAGCCAGTCATATGCATTTGTGTTTTTGGCAGATATTGCCAAATTGCTCTCTGTGGAGTATGAGCCCTTATTAGCAATATATGATTTGTGCCTGTTTTTCCATACTCTTGCTAGTGTTTGAACTTGGCTAATCTGGATAAGTGAAAAATAGTATCTTGTTTTAATTTGCATTTCTTTTATTGTGAATGAGGTTGGCCAGGTTTTTATAGACTAAGAGCCATTTGTACATTCTGTTCTATTAGATTGTCTGTTCATACCGTTTGTCATTTTAAAATTTGGGTTACTGGTCATTTTCTTGTTGATTTGTAGAAACTCTTTGCATATTAGGGGAACTAGCCTTTGGTCTCATATCAGTCATAAGCACATGGGAGGGCTCTCCTTTTTATTCTGGAGCAGTGGATGTTGTATAATACTGTTCAAAAAGGACCCACGGGTAGGTAGAAAGAGGAGAGAGAGTAACATCAACAAGGGCCAGGATGACAGAAACCAGGATGGGCTTTGGCCTTAAACAGCCGTGATTTCACTTTCAGGCTCTGCCACTTGCCACATAACCTTGAGCAACCAGTTTCTTTGTTCCATCAGCAAACAGATGTTTGGCGGGTGTGGGGTAGGGCTTAGGTGGAGTAACGAGTTAATATAGGCTTAGCACAAAGTAAGCACTTGAGAAATGTTTGCTATTATCACTGTTTTTAGCTTTTTTTGTTATGGGGTAAAGCATGGGACCAGTCTAGAATTGTCATCCAGAGGGACACGGGGCCAAGACGGTACCAGATCATCTCCACGTGGCGGGGCAAGACAGGCCGGAACAAGGGGGCACGAGGGGCGGGAGCCCCTGGCCTCTGAGAGCCTGTTTCTGGGATGAGTCAGACGTCGTTCCGGGTGCCCCCAGCGAGTGACTTCCTGTCTCCAAGCCTCCTGTCCTCAGCTCTCATGTGCGGATGGTTCCAGTCTCTTCCCCCAAGCGCCGTGGTAGGAGCTGGGTGAGAGTACATTTGTGCTCCTGCCGTTTCAGTGTTGTACGTTGAATAGCTATCACCGAGCACCTACTGTGTGCCAGGTCTTGCTCTCCCCACTGTAGTGTGAACTCTGTGAGGACAGTCGTCTGCTCTGTCCCTGCTGTATCCCCAGTGGCCAGAGAGTGCCTAGCGCCTGGTGGGCACCCCGTGAACATTCATTGAATAAAGGAATGGAGGAATGAACTCAGCCATCACACAAGCGCCCAGCACGTGCCGCTCTGCGTTGAGGACACCACAGTGAAGTCACGGGGAGGAGACAGGATCCACCTGCAGGCCAGCAGCCGGACCGTGGCAGGAGGTCCAGCAGACGGAGCCCACTTTGCGGGATGTGGGCAGAAAGGCCTCCGCGAGGAGGGGGCATTGAGGCAGAGGCCTGAAGGGGAGGAGGGAACAGCCTTGGAGAACGCAGGACGGGGCAGGAGCCTTCCGAGGGAAGGCTGAGGGCACACACGGCATGCGCAAAAGTCCTGAGAAAGGGATGAACTTGGGACGTTCAAGGACGGAAAGAAGGAAGGAGATAGGGTTGGAGATGTCAGCAGGGCCCTGGTGGCCCCGTGAGGAGTTCACACCTGGAAACCAGCAGACAGTTGCCAGCCAGGACGTGGCATGGTCTGATGACATGATTTTCAGTGATCAGAGGTTGCCATTGGGAAATGATTTGGTGGGCGCAAGAGCAGAAGTCTGTGAGGTGGCTGGTGAGGACCTCTAGGGACAAGACGAGGAGTGGCCCAAAGACCAGGGAAACAGGCTCAGAGAGAATGCTTGTCCGATGAGCTTGCCCAGGGCTCCCCAGCTGCTAAGTGGTGGGGCCTGGATTCAAACCCTGGGAGTTTGCAGATGGAGATACCCGAGGTCTTGAGAACGCCAGCCGTGGGCGCGAATCCCAGCTCTGCGTGCTCCAGCTCTCCGAGGTGTGGTTTCCTTACCTGTAAATGGGAATAAGGCCACTGACCCCACTCGGTGGCCCTGCACAGAGCCATTGCCCAGTGAATAGACACTCACCATCAGCAGTGACAGTAACGGAAGACCTTCAGGAAGGAAGGTCAGTGTGCCGGGCAGGTGTGCACACGAGCTAATTCTGAGTCACACGCAGGCCAGCGCAGGGCTCTGCAGCGGCTGTGCCCACGGCCGTGCCCGGCGTGACAGAAGGCATGCTCGTTTGCTGGGTGAGCAAGTGGCTGGCTGGATGGATAGATATGTGGCTGGGTGGTCAGCCACGTGTCCCCTGCGGGCACAGAATCACCCAGGTGGAGAACCACTGTTCTGCGCATATGTAGCAATCCTTTATTGTCCGAACTCCGTGAAATCTGGACCCCGATAGATGTGCTAGCCTGTGCGTTTCGCAAAGTAACACCTGTCATCACCGTGTGTGACGCACGCTGCCGTTTCCTATAGTTTTCTCTGTTCTCCTTAAATGCCGGTCACAGCCCCATAAAAGGACTTGAGCTGACGGGCGCAAGGCGTGCGGTTTGCAAACCGCCGTCTGGGAGGATCGTTGTGGTGTGAGAGTTAGAGACAGGGACACTGGAATCTCGACGCTGCCACGTGTGGGCTCTGTGACCTTAGGCAAGTTGCTTACCCCTCTGTGCCTCAGTTTCCTTACCTGTAAAATGAAGATGATAGTGACAGCAGCCATTTTATAGAGTTGTGAGGGTTAAGTCAATTAATGTATGTATATTGATATTAAAATATGTTAGAACAAGCTTGGGCACGTCAAAAGAGCTACAAAGGGGAAGAAGCCAGGCAGACTTTCTTTTTATTTATTTTTTATTTAATTTTTATTTATTTATTAATTTTTCCAGACAAAATTTTTTCTTTTCTTCTTCTTCTTCTTTTCTTTCTTTTTTTTTTTAATTTGAGACAAAGTCTCGCTCGGTCACCTCGGCTAGAGTACAGTAGAGTACACAGCTCACTGCAACCTCAGACTCCTGCCTCAGCCTCCCTAGTAGCTGGGCCCACAGGCGCACGCCACAACACCTGGCCAATTTTTGTATTTTTTGTAGAGACAGGGTCTGATCTCCCTCTTGCTTGGGCTGGTCTCAAACAGGCCGACTTTCCATAAAGAGCCAATAGTAAACATTTGCAGGCCTTACGGTCTCTGCCATAGCACAAAAGCAGCTATAGACCATAGGTAAATGAATGAGCATGGGAATGTTCCAGTAAAACTTTATTTATGGACATTGAAAGTTGGATTTCATATAATTTTCATGAGTCACAAAATGTTATTCTTCCTGCAGTTTTTTTTCCCCAACCATTTAAAGATGTAAAAACTATTCTTAGCTTGTGGGCTGTAGGTTTGCCTCTTCCTTTTGATGTATTTATTGTGTTTCATAATGTGGGCACATGTGATGTATTTATTCAGTCCCCATTTCATGAATACTTACAGTGGCTTCCTTGTCACTGTTAACAAACAACACCCATACAAATATCCTTGCACCAAGCTTTGCACACACATGAAAGTTTTTGTAGGGTAGCTTTCTAGAAATAGCATTGCTGATCCAGAGGGTAACGTCTAGAGGGTAAGCACTTTGCAAACATTTTATGGAAAGCACTAACCAGTGGCCACAAAATTTGTGCCAATGAAGGGCTTCCTCCTGTGTCTTTACCGACACCATCTTGCTCTTTCCCAGGCTGGAAAGTGACACAGCCCCTGTGCTTTTCCCATCTTGCCGTGTACACCTACGGCAATTGAAATGTCCTGGTAGCTGGGTGCTGCGACTGTTTGGGAGGCTGAGGCAGGAAGATTGCTTGGGGCCGGGAGTTTGAGACCAGCCTGGGCAACATAGTGAGACCCTATCTTTAAAAAAAAAAATCTCTTGGTAAACAAAGCCACTCATTCACTGATGGTAGTTTTTTAAAAAAAATCACAAAAATAATTTCATGCTCATTTAGAGAATTTAGAAAATACAGAAAAGAACAAATAAGGAAAATTAATCCCCTGTAATAGCACTGTGTGGAAAACAATTAGTAATATTTTGGTATGAGTTTTCTTTTAGCCTTTTTCCCTCCGTCCATTTAAAATGTTTTCAATTAGGGATTTTATTACATGGTCCAATTGTCAAAAAGTATTTTTCAAAGTATAGCAGACAGTGTCCCACCCCAGCCTACGTTCTCAGCCCACCGCTGCCTGGTTGCTGCATCCCCTTTCAGGTAACTGCAGGAACTTACTGTGTACACACTTCCGGTTCTCTGTGCGTATGCAGCCTGTGCTAATGCACATGTGCCTGGAAGATAGCACATTGTACACTTTGGCCGCAGTGGAGAGGAAACATCCTTGTGCCTCTGTTACAGTCTTGAAGTATCACTCTGTGCAGAGGGACCGTAATTCCTTTAATGCTTTATTGATACACATTAGGCTGTGTCCAGGGTTGTTTGTTTGTTTTGAGGAGAGGGTAAGAGAAGTTTATTAATTTGCCAGCAAACGAGGAGGCTGGCAGACTCCCATCTCAAAGTACCGGCGTCCTCCATGTCCAGGCTTTGGCTTTCCACACAGCTACAGGAAGCAACTCATTCACCTGTCATTTCACACGTGCAGGTGTATTTGGTCACTTCTCGGAAAGCCTGTTTGCTGGAGCAAAGCAAGGGTGTGTTTGTAATTTGGATGGCTATAGCTGAATCGCATTTCTCTGGAGTTGCTGCAGATTGTACCAGTTTAGACCCTTAAGGCAATGTATGCGAGTGTCTTTACTGGACATAGGGCTTATTCCTTATGTGATGGGTGGAAAATGGTACCCTAGAGTGCTTTTAATGTGCATTTCTCTTATTACAAGTGAGGTTGAACATCTCTTGAAATACGTAAGCCTTTTGCATTTCCTCTTCTGTGCACTGTCTGATCCTTTGCCCTCCTTTTCTCACCAGTCGTAATTCTTAGTAATTTCTAGAGGCTCTTTATATATGAGAGAGATGAGCTTTGTCTGTGCTATGAGTTGGAGATATATGCCCCTCCATGTCATTTGGCTTGTGACTTAGTTTATGGAATGTGTGTATGTGTCTGCATTTTTAATGAGAATGAGATAAAAAAATTACATTTTTACTTTTTGGTATTTTTAAACTTTTTATTTTTAAATGATTTCAAACATATAAAAAAGTTTCAAGACGAGTACAAAGAACTCATGGAAGTGCTTTGCTCTTTAACCAGATGTATTAGTTTTCTATTGAGAGGTAATAAATTATCCCCAAAACTTAGCAGCTTAAAACAACGGCATAAGGGTCAGAATCTGGAAGCAGCTTGGCTGGGCAGCTCAGGGTCTCTCAGAATGTCAGCCAGGGCTGCAGCCATGTGAAGGCTTGACGAGGCTGGAGGACCTGCTCCCGCGCACACTTGTGTGGCTCCTGGGAAGAGGCTTCGGTTCCTCCCTACATGAGCCTCTCCAAAGGGCAGCCCATAACATGCCGCAGTTGGCTTCCTGCGGAGTGGATGAATGACCCAGGGAAAGAGACTGAGAGTGCTCAGGGTGGGAGCCACAGACTCTTTTATAACCTAATCTTGGAAGTGATGTATGATCCCTTCTGCTGAATTCTACTGGCCACAGAGAACAACCCTGGAATGATGTGGGAGGGGACTGAATACGAGGAGGTGGCATTGTTGGGGGCCATCTTGGGGTGTGTGAGGCTGGCCTTACGCCCCGTTTACCCACTGTAAACCTTTGACTGCATTAGCTTTATCCTTAGCTCTCTCAATATGCACACGTTTTTTTCTCAATCATTTGAGAGTAAGTTGCAGACATTATGTCTCTTTACCCCTTAATGTTTTGGTATAATATTTCAGCCCTTGAGAACAAGGACATTATCTCTTTTTTTTTCTTTCTTAGAGACAGAGTCTCACTCTGTTGCCCAGGCTGGAGTACAGTGGCCAGATCACATAGCTCAGTGGAGCTTTGAACTCCTGGGCTCAAGCGATCCTTCTGCCTCAGCCTCCTTTGTAGCTGGGAGTGCAGGCGTGCACCACCATGCCTGGCTTATTTTTTATTATTTTTTTTGGTAGAGACAGGGTCTCTCTACATTGCCCAGGCTGGTCTCAAACTCCTGGCCTCAGGCGATCCTCCCACCTTGGCCACTCAAAGCACTGGGCTTACAGGCATGAGCCACCTCATGGGACCAACCTGAATATTCTTTATTACACATTCCTGGAGGTGGAATTATTAGGTCAAAGGTTGTGACCCTTTCAAAGTCCCCAGACCAAGCTACCTTCCAGAGGTGTTGTCCAGAGGACAGTCCTACCACCTGTGCACAAGAGCCAAGGGCCCCTCTGACTTCTGGCAAACCTTAGGGGATGTCAGGATAGATGGATGGATGGATTGACTGGGTTGTTTTTGTTTTGTTCTAATTGCCAGAAGTTATTCAGGGCTAAGCTTGTAAGAGACCCTGGAAGGGTCCTAGGACTTGGAGGCCAAAGCTAGCAATAATTCAGAAATTGTGCAAAGAGGCTGAGCTTTGGATTGTGCCAGTGTTGGGTGGCCTTGTGCATGTCACCTGGGTCGTCCTCCGTCAGCTTTGAGAAGCAGCTCAGAAGTCACCTGAGTAGTGTTAAGGCAATGCGCACACGCTTGGGGCTTCAGTCCCAGCTCCACTTCTCCATGTCTGGAAAGTCTGGAGTCATTTTGGCTCCTTGGCCTCAGTCTCTCATCTGTGAAATGGGTGCAGTGTGATCACTGCTCTTGGGGCCATGGAGAGATCACATGGGCTGCTGCGTGTGGCGGTCCGTGTGCACCGGATCAGCATGAGCTGTGACTAGGATGCAGATTCTGTGGCAGCAAGCATCAAGGTGCCGGCCCAGTGCTGGGTACACAGGTGGCGCTCACTGGCTACACAGCGGCTGCGGTTAGGAGTCTTGGGGAGGAGAGTCCGGAGAGGCGAGGCGCTCCGTCTGCGTGCCTTTTAGGGAGGTGGCTGTGTGCGTGCTACAGAACGAGCACCGGATCGCCTGTGCTTGCAGCCAGGCTTCTCCGGACCGTGCCGTGTGCGCACACGCCCCACCAGCCGGGCCGCAGCCACGCCACACAGGCACACGGAGGCAGGCGCGCTGGACACTTAGAAGGGGGCCCAGGCCTTCTGTGTAGCACCCGGAGGGGGGGGACGTGGTTGTGAACCCAGGCCTGGCCCTGCCCCTCGGCCGCTGTCCTCCGTGGCAGCCCCGTGCCCTGCGCTCTGCCGCGGGCACCGTGCTGGTGTCTCCGCCTTGACTCAGCTGGGACGCGGCCCGCCCGCGCCTGCTTCCCCGCTGCTGCGTGGCCGCCCGGGCCCTCCCGCCTTCACGCCGGGCATCGGGCGCCGCCGCCGCCGCTGCTGCTTCCTCTGCTGCTGCCACCCCACCCTGCAGGGCTCGCCCGTCGGGGACTGGCGGGGCGGGGGGTGTGGGGGAGACGGGGTGTGGGGATTGGGGTGTGCGATTAGGATGCGGGTCGGGGCAGGGGGCCGGGTAGCTGTGGTGAGCTCCTCCCTCAGGTCGGGGCTGGGCTGAGAAGGGTGGTTCTGGAGGGGGTGGTGGGTCCCCAGTGACTTGGGGCAGTGGGAGCCAAGGTTGGTTCTGACCCTCCCCCTCCGCCTCCCCCCCTGCCCAGATCCCGGCAGCAGCTCCACTGAAGGGCC